>PHNY01195198.1:45641-56356 GCA_003724115.2 Anethum foeniculum | reverse complement strand
TATATATATCATTAATTATGTGCTTTTCACAGCAGTATCTTTTTGGTTATATAGTTTATTTTGTTTTACCTTTATTCTAACACTACTATTTTTTTGATTTTTCAAGATCCCAAATGTTTTATTTTTAAGACATGAATGTTTTGTCATCTAAATGTCCGAGAACATCTTTGCACGTCCTTCGGTTAGATGATAAATTTTCTTAAATGAAAGAACTTCATTTTTACGGGTATTGTATTTCGATACAATTTATCAACGTCTAGCCATAAGTCAACAGAGATATGGTCGTGTAAATCGTGAAATTAGGATTTGGCTGTGGAATCAGCAAGGGACAGCACAAGGTAGTACATGTGATGCAGCTATGTAGTGTGTATTGATATGAAATTACAACATTTAGTAAAATTTTATCACACAAAATAATAACACCAATAATAACTTTTTCTAAAAAAATTAAAATAACATGATTAGGTCTCACATAAAACTGCACCTACAATTAGAAGTTTAAAACTAATGTATGTGGTCTTATACATAACAAAATATATTTGTTAATAAAATAAACTAAATTAAAAATTCTCTTTTGTGTAATTATTTTTTCATACGTTTTACAATAACTGAAAACAAATAATGTCATGAAAAAATATCTTATTCTTTAAAATTGTTCTGTAATCTATAGAAAAGATATTATATACCGGAGACGTATATTTTATTCTACAATTTGCAAAAAAAACATATTATGTTCCATAGAAAAACTAGGAACATGTGTTATACTGCAGCAGAACGAATACATATAAATCATTGATTAAACAACATATGAGGCTAATATTTATTTTAAGTTTTCTAATTTGAACCTGATACAAAAAGAACGAATACTTTGTCATATTAACATGTAATTGAAACAAACGATATATGGCATCATCAAAACTATTTTTTTGTATTGACTAAAAGATATAATCAAGAATATTGCAAATACTTATAATTTTTTATTTAATAAAAAATATAATCAAGGATTTTTATTTTTGTATTACACTATTTTTGAATATATAATTTTATTTTATTAAATGTAATACATAAAATAAAGAAAAACCCAAAGTTGAATAAACAAAACAAATAGGGGTGCTCATCAGTTATTCAAACTGACTTAACCTACACAACCCAACCCAACCCTTTTTTAAGTCGATTATATGATCTCTAAAATCAAAATTTTAATGAGTAACAAAATTTTAGACTGAATAAATTGGGTTTGGTATGGGTTCAAACATATTTAACTTAACCCAACCCAACCTAATTAGATCTTTTTTGTATTACATTACATTCTAATGTATCAATAAAAGTATATTATATTAATTTCTACATTGAAAATTCTAACAGTCACTAACTGTTGGAACCAGAATTATACACGATTGTTACCGTTGGCCTCCTTCAGACGGACCTGCAACAAAGAGAATGCGAGGGATTGTCCCCTGATTCACCTCCGGTGTGAGAATCAGTTAATCTGGTCGAGTAGGTTTTTACGAATACAAGTGCTTAGAAGATGTAATGTGATTATGTATGAATGAATAATAAACCTCCATCTGATTAACATATCTCATTCGGTTGCGATAGTAGGGGGAGAACGTTAGGACTCTGTGGACCACATTCTCTTTCTTCCTTCGCGGACTCCTCAACACGTCCTAAGATCTTTGGGCATTAGTCACATTGGACTTATTCCTTCGGCCCACCTTCAAGATCAGTTCCTTCGGCCTACTTAGGGTTGGACCAACGTAGATGGACCTCCAACATGTCCCTGCTATTCATTCGGTGTACAAGGCCGTATGGATTGTATTATTGGTTGTCCATCTTCGGACGGACGTTGGACATAGGTGGCCTATCAGATCTTCGCTTAAAAACATGGACCGGTGTCTCGAAAATGATACACGCATAATGATGATAGTCGTCCTTAATGGGGATACGTGTTCTCATCTGGTCCATTGAATATTAACAGCCACCCATCTCAACCGCCCATTTCAAAAAGGATACGGCTGGAATTCACAAGGACCAAACGTCACTATACATAGCAATCATATATATATTCATTTCGCCTTTTTTCCCCTTCTCACATACGCTATTTTATTTCTCTCACGACGTACTCAAAATTTCAGCACAGTCTAGTAATCAACAAGGTGATTTTCTAGGCGATACGGGGGTCATAGATTCCAAATTTCCCAAGCATACAGTCCCAGTCTCATCCTTTAAACAAAAAAGTAAGCATCTCCCCACTTCTCAATTGCTTTCTTTCTTTTTTTCCTTTACTTAGTTTGTGTTTTGCACTATCGAGTCTTTACCATAATGCGAGTTTGGGATAGGAATAGGTGTCTGTTTCTTGGCCTTTAGGTAGTAGTCCCTTCCATCCTTTCTTTTTTTTCTCTCCCTCTGAGAAACACCATTGTTTGGGTGCCATTCTCTGGGCTTAAAGATGGTATGCAAACTTTCTGGGGTTTAAACATTATTCGGGTTGTTCAAACTTTGGAACAGTCTTCGAGAACCGGCATTGAATGGATTCTTTCTTCGGTGTTGCCCAATTTAGGCTTTTCTTCGTCCGGTTTAGCCTTTCGTACTCGGTCATTGCTTTAAGTTTATTTATTTTCCTTTCTTTTCGAAGCTTCGCCCGAGTACATGGCTAATCATATCTCTTTGTTCTTCGGATACAGGGATATGGACCAGTCGGAAGGAGCCACCAGCACCTCTCAGGCTACGGTCGGCGACTTCGAAGACAGGAAGAAATTTCCATCTTGTAATCTTCGATCGGTGCTGACCGAAGAGGAAGTGGAGAAATTTCCTGCCAAGTACGAGATTCCAACGGGGGCTTACGGGGTCTATGTTGCCAACTCCACCGATCGAGTCTATCGCACTATTGAGGTGGTCTAGCACAAGGGAGGAGTAACCACGAGCATATCTGAAATTACTTTTAAGTGCGACTTCTGTGTCCTGATGCTACCCATACTGAAAAAGCTCTTCGATAATCTGGGGATTGCTCTGGACAGATGGACCCAAACGGGTTCATCCATATAAGTTGCTTCCAAGCCCGTTGTTTAGAAGTGAGGGTGAAGCCGAAGACGAGCTTGATTTGGTACCATTACGACTTCAAAAGGAATGCAAAGAGCAACAGTTTTTACAGTATCTCAAGGAGGGTCGGAAGAGCCGATTGGGCCGCACCAACTCTAATAACCGAGGCAGCCATGAAGAATGGTTCTATATCAGTAGCCCCAAGA
The DNA here is from genome assembly GCA_003724115.2 of Anethum foeniculum. Taxonomy (NCBI): domain Eukaryota; kingdom Viridiplantae; phylum Streptophyta; class Magnoliopsida; order Apiales; family Apiaceae; genus Anethum; species Anethum foeniculum. Next base: position 53,111 of record PHNY01195198.1, on the reverse strand, counting down.
TTTCCAAGAATTCCACTTTGAGGCAGGTCGATCCGACTCAATTGATCATGCCTGATCTAAAACTCGAAGAGGACAACGAATACATTACCCTCAACGACTTGGGGATCGGGCAGATACCACGATCTAAAAGCCGAAGGGATGATTGGATTTTTGCCCTTTGGGGTAGTGGTAACATTCCCCTTGTATTCTCTATTTCTGTTCTGCTTTACTTACATTTTAGTACCTCCATGCATTAAGATTCTATCATAACTTGCTTTCTCATGCTTTTTTGCAGTGTCTACACTACAAATTGTCATCCGTCGCCAACAACGTAAGGCTCAGGCTGCCAAGACGCGGGCAGAGACTGGTAACACCAAAGTCCTTGTGCAGAATAAGGCTGAAGGTTCGGATACCGCTCATGTGCCCGAAGAATCAGAACAGGCTCCGGTTGTCCCCGACCCAGAGCATGTGGTGGTCGAGGACCCTAGCTCGGAAGATGTGGCTATAATTGGGGAGCAGCTGCAAAGGCGGAAGAGGCCTCGAGGTGAGGAAGGGTCCTCTTCGGACAAGAACATCCCAGATTGGGGCATGCTCTCCTCGGACTCGATCATCACAAAAGCTCATCCATCAGCAAGGAGGTTAGGTGGCCATCTTCTTCGTGGGGCAACACTTCTCAATGATGAAGTTCTTGTGGATGCGGTCTATCCAGTTGAAGCTTGTACCGAATTAATGGCTGCTCTGGAAATCGTAAGTTTTCTTACTTGTATTTTATTTCTTTCGCTTTACTCCTTCGGTTTATGACTGTGGCCTCTAACCTGTTCTACTTTCAGGCTGGACCTTGGGCTGCTTCAGTATCTTCCCGGGTGAAAAGTCTCCAGACGGAGGCCATGTCCCATGACTCACGGTCTGTTAAGGCCGAAGAGGAGCTCGGGTCGGCCCGAGATTTGGTGCAGGTGATGTCCGATCAAGCAGAGGCAATTACCTCCGAGTGGGACATGCTGAAGGAGCATCTGAAAAAAGCCCAAGACCGGGTCACCCGAAGGAACGAGCAGCTGAAAGCTAGCAGAAAAGCACTTTTGAAGGAAAAGAAGAGGTTGGAGTTGTCCGAGAAACGCTTCTTCACGACCACCTATGAGATGATGGTGCATCGGGTGGCCTAGGCCGGTTTGGATACAAGCTCATCCTTCACTTGGTAGTTTCTTCTGATCCCGATGAGGATCTTTCTGATTAATTTCTAATTTTCCAACAGTTTGATGTAGACTATGCCTTCGAGCTTAACAAGTTGATATAAATTATGTCTTCGGGTTCAACTATTTTAGGCTTCGGGCTTTGTTTAATTTAGTGCCTTATGCGTTTTCCTTAGTATATTCTTTGTTTTAATAACTCTTTAGAGTTTTTGTTTCTGTAATTCTTCGGCATTGAATTTTTGCCTCAGTAGCATTTGTATTTCATGCTTCTTCGGCCTTGTATTTTTGCTTTAGCATGTTTTTCTCATTTTTACCTTTTATGCTTCTTCTGCCTTGTATTTTTGCCTTAGCATATTTTCATTATTTTTACCCTTTATGCTTCTTCGAACTTTTATTTTCGCCTTAGCATATTTTAGGTGATGTAGTTCTGACTACACCTGATTCAAACGATCAAAGTCCTTGCAGCTTATCATTTTTGCCTTAGCATTCTACTTTTATTAAGTAGATACTTTCTTAGGCTTTTGGATGTGTCTTCGCCCCCAGTGTTTAAAGGGTTGAGTAAGCTATTTTGGGAATAATAACTTTGGTCGGCTTGTTGCCCCCTTTCCTGAAGTAGTTGTACGGGGCCTTAAAGGCTTAATTGGGCAAACAAGGGGGGTTATCCTGGTCAGGTCATTCCCCTGGATAAGCCCCTTTTGTTTGCTGACATTATTAATTATCATACACATTAAAAGTATAAGTGTGCGTACAAAGAGCATAATATGGTAGACGAAGCTAAGTGTTTTTCATTAATTTCTTAGCCAGGGCCATGATTACACATGCTTCATTCTTTTAGGGAATTCAAATACATTGCTAGAGGGGAAATAACTTGAACTGGTAAGCAAACAAATGAGACGGGCATAGCCAATCTTACTGGTAGAAATGGCGAAGGCGTATGGCATGCCAAGTGTTTTTAATGGGGCTTCCATCTATCCCTTCCATTATAGGTGCTCGGCCGAATGACCTCGATCACCTTGTAGGGGCCTTCCCAATTCGGTTGTAGTTTTCCCTGCTTGGTCGGCATAGAAGTTGCTAGCTCTTTCAACACCAAGTCGCCTACTTGAAATGATCTCTTTTTGATGCCTGAGTCATAGATAGTACTGAGCAGCTTGCAGTTGATTTTTGAGATTTCTTTGGTGTACAGCCTCTCTTTCTTCTTCTAGAAAATCCATATTCGCTCTCAGGGAGAACTCGTTGTTCTCCACATTGAACACTTCGGATATGTAAGAATCTAGGCCAACTTTGATGGGAATTAGGGTGTCTGTACCATATGCTAGTCTGAATGAAGTTTCACTTATGGATGAACGAGGAGTTGTTCGGTACGCCCACAGCACCCATGGGAGCTCTTCAGCCCACAACCCTTTTGTTTCTCCAAGTTCTTCTTTATCCCATCAAAAATTATCTTGTTAGCTGCTTCGATCGCTCTATTACCTTAGGGATGCCTGACTGAACTGAATTTTTGTTGTATGCCAAAATGGTGCAGGAATTTTCTGTATTTGGTTCCAACGAATTGGGTGTCGTTATTTGATACACAAACTTTAGGAATTCTGAACCTTAGGATCACCTTCCAGCATGAATTTTTTAGCTGCGTCTTCGGTGATCGAGGCTAAGGGACGAGCTTCTATCCATTTGATCATATAGTCAATAGCCACAATGCAATGATTGTCATGTCTGGTGCTGGTTGGGAGTATCCCCACAATGTCCATGGCCCACATGACGAAAGGGATGGGATTGAGGATCGAAGCCATCTCCTCCAGGGGCTGCTTCGGCACGGTGCTGAATAGTCGGCATTGTCTGCACTTCTTACAATAATCATGAGCATCGGCTCTCAAGGTTGGCCAATAGAACCCTTGCCTGAGGATTTTGAAGGCAAGTGATCGTCCTGCTAGGTGTTCTTCACAAATTCTTCCATGGACAGTATTCAAAGCTAGCCTCTGCTCTTTGGGCTCGAGACATCTGAGAAGCGGCTCAGTGGCCGATGTACGGTACAGCTTGTTGCCGATAATGGTATAGCTTAATGACCGATACTTAACCTTTTGTGCCTTGTTTCGGTCAAGGGGTAAGGTTGCCTTTTTCAGATTAGCTCGGATCGGGGTTGTCCAAGTGATACCCTGATTAATTTCCATGCATTTTTTTTTGTCGATCGAAGGGGTTCCTACTTCTGTTAAGTAGACGGAACTTGTAAGGCTTTGGGTCTCTGCCGAAGCAAGCTGTGAGAGGGCATCTGCTCGGCTATTATTTTCCCTGTCAACTTGAGTTGGTTCAAAAGACTCAAATTACCAACGAATTTTCTTTTACCTTAGAAGCGTTGGACTTCATCCGGGGATCTCTCTGCTCATACTCCCCTGAGAAATGTTTTACCACTAACAGTGAATCACTGAAGGCCCTCAAATGTTTCACCTCTAAATTTCTGGCCAATTCCATTCCTGCTAATAACGCTTCATATTCGGCCTCATTGTTGGTGAGAGGGAAAGTAAATTTGATGGCTTGGCATATTTCAAAATCGTCAGGACTAGTCAGAATGAGCCTTTCTCCATATTTCATTCCTGCCACCAAACCATCAACGAATAGTTTCCACTTGCCAGGCGACCGAATGAGCTGTTCATCGGGTGTAAGGTCATTCGGTCCCGAGAACGAGCATTCAACCACAAAATCGGCCAATGCTTGTGCCTTGATCGCGGTCCTCTGTATATATTCCAAGTTGTTTCCCCCCAATTCGATAGACCAGACAACCACCCTTCCTGAAGCCTCAGGCCTTGTTAGTATTTTCTTGGGCGGCTGATCCGTCACCACTTGCACCGTTCTGCCTTAGAAATAAGGTCACATTTTAGGGTAGCCATGACTAGCCTATATGCGATTTTTTTTCGCGTTAGGTACCTGGTTTCTGCATCTGTAAGCATGTGAGATACATAAAATACATGATATTGATTACCTTCATGTTCCTTAATCAAAATTGCTCCAAGTGTTCGGTCGGACACGGTCAGGTACATCTGAAGGGTTTCCTTCGGGTCTAGCTGTATAAGGAGGGGTGCTTTCGTCAGATATTCTTTTACTTCTTCGAATATTTTCTGGCACTCTGTCCCCCAAGTAAAGTTCTTTGACCCCTTCAGGACCGCAAAGAATGGTAGGGCTTTCTCTGCCGATCTGGATATGAATCTCCGTAGAGCTGTCAATCGGCCTTTTAGCTTCTGTATGTCCTTTACACACTTTGGTGCTTCCGTGTTGATTACAGCTTTGATCTTTTCTGGGTTTGCCTCAATTCCTCGGGCACTGACCATGTAGCCTAGGAATTTGCCACTGGCTACCCCGAAGGTGCACTTATTCGGGTTGATTCTCATGTTATTACTCCTTAATGTTTCAAAACACTCCTTCAAATCTTCGACGTGGTCTTTGTATTCGGATTTCACAATCATGTCATCCACATAGCACTCCATGTTTCTTCCAATCTGTTCCTTAAAGACTTTGTTCACCATTCTCTGGAACATTGCCCCTGTATTCTTTAGACCGAAGGGCATATTTATATACGCAAACATTCCTTTCGGTGTGATGAATGTTGTCTTTGGTATGTCCTCCCTATTCATGGCTTTTTGATGATATCCCGAAAAAGCATCAAGGAAACGTAATACCTGATATCCAACTGTGGCATCGATCAGTTGGTTGATACTAGGTAGGGGGTAGTGGTGCTTGAGGCACGCCTTGTTTAAATCAATGTAGTCCACGCACATCCTCCATTTATTGTTGGATTTTTTCACCACCACAACATTCGCCAGCCAGTCCGGATAAGCAATCTCCTCTATAAATTTAGCCTCTTCGGCCTCTGTCACCTTCTACCTTTCTGTCGCAAAGGTTCTTTTTTTTTTCCTGCCGAACGTGCTTGGCCTCGGGCTTCACATTTAAGCAATGCTTTGTTGTCTTATGATCCTGCCCTGGCATGTCCTCTGTTCCCCAAGCGAACACATCATGGTACTGCCGAACGATGGCTATCATCTTTTTTTTTCAGGTCAGGTTCCATGTTTTTGCCGATCCGAATCATCTTTCTTGAGCATCCTGCATACAATTCCACCTCTTCGATTTCAGCCGCTGGCTCCAGCTGTTCACCTCCCAAATTCATCTTGCAGTAGCTTCTCTGGAACAATACATTGGCCAAACTGCCTCCATCAACCAATACTTTCCATATCTTGTTATGTCCAATTACCGGATTGACTATCAGGGAGCACCGAACTTGATTTTCAAGACTAAATAAAAATAACAATAATAAAATATCATAAAATCACTTTTAAAAATACCGGGTATTACATTCTACCCTCCTTAAAAAAAATTGACCTCAGATGTTAAACACATTAGCATACAAAGAATAAATATCGAAACAATTATGTCTTAAATTAAGTAAACAAGTACCTATTTAGCATAAAAATAAAAATAAAAATAAAATACGCACGTATCTTTAATCATTTTTATATAGATTCTTAATTTGGTTACGAGTGTTCGATATCCCATCCCGTATGATTAACAACAGCTCCTCTACTACTTTAGTGCCCTCTGGAGTACACCACTTTCTTAGGGTCTCAGCATTAAATTTATTAATGTCCTTTATAATCTTATTAGTTCTTTTCACTAAAATCCCTCTCGCGAATCCTGCTTTCCTTGTTGCATCCTCAAGTTTTACCTTTAAATTATATGCTTTTTCTTTTAAAATCTTAATCTCTTGATCGTCATATTCCAATTCTCTATGTTCTTGTCCTTGCCAGAGTGGTCCATTAACGAACTCCTCACATTTAGAGTCAGACATTGGATCCAACTCTATCACCAGTCCCCGAATGTTATCCTTATCAGCCATCTACAAATACGAAATTAATAATTATTAAAGATGAAAAAGAAACACTTTTATTTTTATTTAATTGGGACCCTCAACTCACAGGTCAAGCCTAAGCGGCAGTCTATAGAAAATAACCTAGAGCTCTGATACCAACTGTAACAGCCTGACTTTTCGGACTATTATCATTCGGTCAAATAATCAAAACTAAAATCCCAATTTTATAAATTTATTAAACCATATTCCAAAGTGTTGCAAAAATTTAGCAAGTTTAGAAGTGAAAATAAATAACATAATCGAAAATAAATCCAAATCAGAGACGCAGTTCCTCGACATCAAAAATCTAGAAACTAGAACGTTATTAAAATACACAATTCCAACTCTAATCCCATCCGAATGCAAAACTGTCGCAAAGTACCTGAAAATTCAGATATAACGAGCTACACAGCCCAGCAAGAAAACTAATCAAACTAGCCAGAGGATCAAAAAAGTATGTAAATATTTCGTAAATTAAAAATTCACAAATTCGTAATTCATAAATCACAGTTTCAAAAATCAAAGATATAATAAATTCCACAATTCGCTAAGGTCACAAATACCTGGTGACACAGTATCATAGGTTCACAGGTGTCGGTAATCCGCCCTTTACTAAGGCCCTTGTAATGCACAATCCCCGAAGGGCCCAAAAGAAGTGCTCCATGGTAAGGTATCAAAGTCTAGTTCTGGAACTATACGCAATTACTAACGGGTTTATAGGTCATAGCTAGCTGGGAATTCTTATATCTAAAATAACATTCTTGATCCAAATTTTCGTAACAAAAATATTAAAAACATTTTAAAATATTTCGAGTATAAAACATTTAGAATATTAAAGCGAGTGCGAAAAGTTAACTTACTTTAATCACGATAACACGTAATTAAACTGCACCAATGAATCCTATACAAATATATAATCATGATAGAAATTATATTAGTCGACATAACAGGGAAGCACATAATACAAATTTTTATAACTAGTACAGGAATACCAATTAATAGACAAGTACAGCCAAAAATCTCAGGTTGACCTATATAATATAAGTCCCTGACCATAATAACATGGATGTAGTATCCACATATTACATATAAAAGTAATAATAAATAAAATGAACCATGATAGATACTAACAAGCATTGACCCGAGGGAACTGTATGCATGTAGCTTAAGTTATCAATATAATTAAGCACGACAAGAAAATCAATTTCAAATATATCTTAAAATAATATATTTTATATTCGAAATAACATAAAAATAAATATAAAACTTTGCATATTGAATCATGACAAGAAAATAACCGTATTTCATTTAGCCATAAAATGATGTACTAGTCAAACTTATTAGTAGATTAACACATGATGATCCAAATTATCAGTTGAATATAGGCTAATACATTTAATAGACTTTTGACAAGTA
>PHNY01195198.1:26259-37735 GCA_003724115.2 Anethum foeniculum | reverse complement strand
GAGTCGATTGAAACTTTAAATTTGTAAAATTTTGCTTTATTCCCCCCCCCCCCTCTCTCTCGGTATCTATTTATCTCTCAATGTGAAATAATGTTATTTATTGCAAATACGTGTAGCTCCACTGCAAATGCGCCATTTTGGATCCCTATACATATCGTGATACCAGAACGACCGACTGAGTGCACGGTTTTCAATGTTATAGCAGGTATTAAAGCGAAAGTGATTACTTTAATTGTCCTCCATTCTTAAATAGATGTCCTGTTTACTTTGATCATTAGAATTAGTTTTATTTACTTTTTAGAACTATTATCATATTTTTTTTAATGAATCTAATAGAAATACAATTCTAAATATTGTAAATTGTCTCGGATTAAAGTAATCTACAAAATTTAGTATTGTAATATTACCATTAAATCACAAGATTCAAAATACTAAATGAATTAACTAAACTATTGAATTTAAAACGGATCATTAACTTTAGATGGGGCGATGGGTGTTATGTTTTTAAGTTAGTGAGTTGCTTAAATTTGCTTTCGACACTAATGTGAGTGGAGATCTGTTTCAGCCTTTGACTTCTATTTCTTGCATATTCCGTTCTTGCTCTTCTTTTTTTCCCAAAACTATCCTTTTTCTGGAAAAGTCAATCCCGTTAAATAAAATATGAGCGGCCAATTGATTTAAAATGCTGAATAAAAGAATGCACTGACCAGATTGGAGCGTTTGATGAAAAAAATATTGCTACATGAAAATTAGGTGTTTGAGTTGTGGTGGCAGGAAGAAAGTTCCTATTTTACCCCTTTATATTTCAATAACTGTGTATATATGTAATAGATATATGTCAATGATAATAGTTATAGAACAATAATCTGGGTATTAGTATGAACTTTAAATTTGTTTAATGTATGCAGTACACTGACCATATAATATTATGTATATAAGCCTCTGATGTTTCCAGCTAATTATAGTAGTGTACTGGTATATCCTTAATATATAGAGCAGTTATATACTTATATTTTACCTGACAACTTTATGGCATATAATACAGTAGTTATGTTATTCCTGGACAAATTTACAGCTGCACAAAGTTTTTAGTTTGTTGAACACGGTAATGTAATATAATATCTGCTGACTGCTATCAGTTCAAGGTAATGGATCTCCAAGACCACAAGCAATCATCAGCCAAATTTAGAAGATTTGCATTACAATCTTCACAGTACTAATTCAAAGTATATTAAGAGAAATCGAGAAAAGAAGCATAAATAAAACTGTAAAGATGCTAGAATAGGCCATGGATTGGTGCTGGCCAAATAATTGTAATCAGCTTATCTGGTAAGTGTCATAAAATTTAATTTTCTGATGGAAAATTATTATTATTTTTTATCAAAAAGCTGGGAAGTGCGCCTTAGATGGTTAATGTTTTGCCTTGTCATGCATTCTGGTTGAAGTAATTGCACAACATTTTAATGGCTTTATATGTAGCAGGAAAGAAAATGAACTCTAGTTTTTGTGTCAATGTACTTTTGCAAGCTTATTCTTCCTGATCAAGAGGAGAGTGAAAGCAAATTAGAGCCTTTTTTTACCACTTACAAAAAACAGAGAACTTTGATGACTTAGTTCCCTTTCCACTGGATTATGTTGCAGATTCTCCTCGTGATTCAGTTCAATTTATTGAATGGTCTCCTGCTGCATGCCCCCGTGCATTATTAATAGCTAATTTCCATGGTCGGATCACCATCTGGACTAACCCTACACTGGTAAGCTGCCATCGTTCAATTCTATTCTTTAATACTTAATTACATACTGGTCCTAACAGGACCGCTGCACAGCCTTTTGCCACATACTGCTGATCATGCATGTAAATGAAAATCCGCTTGGTGTTTTATAATTTCCTGCTAAGTTATTTTAAAGATTGTTATATATTTTTGAGCTTACATCTGATATGCTTACTCAGGGAACAGCTAACCTTGTAAAAGATGCTAGTTGTTGGCAGCGAGATTATGAGTGGAGGCAGGATATTGCAGTTGTTACAAAATGGTTATCAGGGATGTCTCCGGTATGCTATTTATTATTGTCTTCTATTCTGAATTATCTGTATCGTGGATAGTGATGGTCCTTTGGGACTTGTGTTATGAGTTTCAGTACAGGTGGCTTTCCTCACGATCTGGCAGTAACGCACAGACAACTTTAGAAGAGAAGTTCCTTTCCCAGCAGCCTCAAGCTTCAGGTAGGTTTCCTGTTAGCCTGTTATTGTGACGAGTCTTTAGTTTTTACCTAGTAATGTGATCTTTATCGTAGTTATTTCATATCGAAGGTTGATTTTATCTATACTAGAAAATACGATAAAATCTTTAGATGCCTTTTACTTGTCAAGACAAGTCCCACTGTCCAACTGGTATTGCCAAAAATTACGATAAGTTTCTGCTACTAAATTTGGTCCATTCGTTGCAAACATTATATAAAGCTAACATGAAGTAAACAGGACACTGTTAGGTGGTCTAATCAAGATTAATTGAGGTTGAAATGCTTCTTTTTCAATTTGTGAGTGGGGTGGGGGGGAATGTAGCATGAGATTGTTATCACTATAATATGTGTACATACTTGAAGTTCTTGTGAAACCTTGGCATATGGTACCTATTTAAGTGCTTGTTTGGTTGCTTGTAAGTATTTATGTTCTTTGGAAATTGTGATACTTAGGTTTTCTAATTCCTTCGTATAATTCCTGGGAAGTGAAAACCATGTTTGGTTAAAAGGTGAACTTGTACTTTCTAGGAAGTGGAAGTCCCCAAGGGAGGGTGAGTAAGCAGCTTCCAAATTGTGGGCATTCTAATTTCCTAGGCAATACTTCGCATATAACTGTCAACCGAACAACTTTACAAACTATTACTTCCTAGGAAATTGATGTTCCTGGATACTTAAATGTCAAACAACTTTTAAAATGTAGTTGCACACTTTTAGCTATTGTGACTTCTATAATTCTTGATTGCATGATCAAAAAGTAAAGCAGGACGATATACCCATTTTAGTATGCAATTTTCCAATTTTTTTTTTTTTTTCCCCTCAGCTGGGTGGCCAAATTTTCTCTGTGTTTGCTCTGTCTTCTCGTCTGGATCTGTTCAACTGCACTGGTCCCAGTGCCCCCCTGCTCAGAATGGTGAAGCATCAAAATGGTTTTGTACAAGCAAAGGACTGTTGGGAGCAGGGCCGAGCGGTATTATGGCTGCTGATGCTATAGTAACAGACTCTGGAGCCATGCATGTGGCTGGGGTTCCGATAGTAAACCCATCTACGGTTGTTATTTGGGAAGTTACACCAGGCCCTGGAAATGGATTTCAGACAATCCCAAAGGCAAGTGTGGGGAGCGGGGTTCCTCCCTCCCTGAATCCTCCTTCTTGGGATGGATTCTCTTCTTTGGCTGCCTATTTATTTAGTTGGCAAGAGTATCTCTTATTAGAAGCAAAGCAAGGGAAAAAGCAAACAGAGCAAGAATATAGTGACATGGTAGCTCTTCATTGTTCACCTGTTTCAAATTTTTCTGCATATGTAAGTCCAGAAGCTGCAGCTCAATCAGCAGCGACCACTACCTGGGGTTCTGGAGTTACTGCAGTTGCTTTCGATCCTACTCGCGGTGGTTCAGTGATAACGATCGTAATTGTTGAAGGTACTGATATATGATGAAATTGCATCTGATGTTGTCTTACGATTGTTTAGAGAGTCTTTATTTTTAATCTTGAGAGTATATAACCTAACATGTGTGCGTGCGTGCTGTTTTTGAAAACTTTTAATTGAATTCGGAACTTGCTACCTGGACGATTAAAGTCTGGATGAGATAAATTTGTGTCTTTCGAAAAGTGTCGACTTGATTATAGTTCATTGCTTATTCTGTCAATGCATTTTACTTGTAGATATACTCAGGAAGACGGTAACATATGATCACTATTTTTTTTAAATAGTAACTTTGGGGTCTTGTAATAGTCTGTTACCTGGTGAAGATCTTAAAGTCAAATTTTAAACCAATTTCACAGTGGAATATTGACAGAGACTTTAAATTCTTCCCTAGTATTAGTTAATTTTTTCATCTTGCCTGATCTGATTTGCTTATCTTTTATCCTTGCTTGTACGTAGTAAACGATATATGATTTCTTGGCCTGTCAATGAAATTTTATTGATGGAGTGCTGGTTGACTTACTTGAGGAGTGACATTATCTTAAATTTCTAACATTTTTAGTTCTCTTGCATCAATTCATTTAATCTAGTTCACGCTGTACTGTAGATAAACTAGTTACTCCCTAGCTATGGTAATCTTGTGGAATTTGTCAGTCTACCTTTGAACTATGAGTCATGATTATGATATAGAAATTATGGTTCTCTTGCTTCTTTTCTTTCTTTTTGCTAAATGGTTCTCTTGCTTATTTTTTCATTTTTATGCGTGTTCGCTTATCAAGTCTTTACAATGTGTTTCTTTCCATGTTCATGGCTACGAATTTAATTTTACTATCGATATAATCTCTAAAAATTGTGTTTGCTTTCTAGTAAGAACCTCTAAATGATAGAATTCTTTTAATATTGTAAGAAATTGCCTAAAATGCGTATGAAGTATGTTATCTTAGCGAGATTATTATAATAGGTCAAGGGCCCTCGGCAGAACGAATGAGGTCCCGGGACTTGTTCTGTATAGCCAGACTATGTTGTTTATCTGGCTGCAAGAGTAGTTAGTATTGAGGTTAGCATCGAATTTTATTGTAGTCTTAGCAGTGAAGCTCATACTTGAGGAGATTAAATTTGCAAGAAACAAATCCATGATTACTCTTTCAATCCTATACTCTAGCTTTTTCCATGTTTAATGTTATCTACTTGAATACATTCATTGTAAGCCAAGGTCTATGATTGTTAATTTATGCAAGTGCTAAGAGGTGTATATTTGAGAAACCCGCTTAAGTCATGGCAACAGAAAATACGAAAGATGCAGACTTCAATGAGTAAACTCGAATCCTTATTATTCTTCTATCTAGGTGCAATTACAAGTATGTATCTGCTTCCCTGGGTGAACTTTACAGGCTTCCCTGTGGTTCGAGAGTGGTTTGGGTTTTATTAACTCATTAAAATAGAACATATATTATAAATATAAACCATTTGTATAATAATTTTAATAGGGTCAGCTGTACAACACCTATATTTATTTTTGAGAGGGATATTTTAATTATGATAAAAAGTTCAATGTAGTAGTACCATTCAATCTTAAATACAGAATATTATAAATTAATTTGAATAAGTTCACTGTAAAATATTAGTCTGTTATAGATGCTAACGTTAATAATTTTAGCACAAAAATAGTGTTAGACTCTACTACAATAATATTAATACATTTTGGGATATTATAATTTTTGTTTAATTTCTAATCTCTGTGATTTAAGATAATTTGTACCCTTTTTTAAGTTAAGTGATGTTTAATCTTTCATTTTGTTTGTTCGAGTCGATTTGTCAATATAATTGATTCATTACTTATCTTGAGTTTTCGTATCTCATTTATTTGCATGCAAACCAACTCTATATTTTTTTGTAAACCCTGGAACCGGGGTTACAGAAGTCTTGTGATGACACAGAACCTACCAAAAATGGCCAGCAACCAGAGAAGTTAATATGTTTGTCATGCTACTCCCCATGTAGCTCATAGGTTTGCTATTTGTAATTTATTTGTCAACCAATTTCTTCAAATTTGTTGTTCTATTAATTGAAAGTGGATCTAAGTCCTCCAAAATAGTGTGTGGCACACCAATCTACACATAATTCCAACATTTCTAGCGGGTTTGTACATATTGTAGTAGGTCTAGGCATATTAAGACATTTGCATTTGGCTATCCTGGTGTAAGATGTAAATATAGTATATGGATATCTCTTGATAGAATTAATGTCCTTGAACAGTCCAAATGGTCCGAAAATGAACTCTGGATGGTGAGAGATTCTAGATTTCAAAGGGTGGCTCCCCAATCTTCTCATTGTAGCTCTTGGTTACCACACTTTTCACTGTCTGTTAACAGCATATATTAGGTTCATAGTTTTAGGTTATTTATATATTTAAATTTGTATAACGAAAAAGGTAAAGTTGTTTATATCCATTGTTAATTAAGAAATGATATATCAAAAGGTAGTGTGTTATTATTGTTTATTAGCAGTGTGACCAAATAATTGACGATTTTTTCTTTGCAGGGCAGTACATGTCCCCTTATGATCCGGATGAGGGCCCCTCGATTACAGGATGGAGAGTTCAACGCTGGGAATCGTCTGTTGAGCATGTTGTTCTTCATCAAATATTCGGGAACCCGACTTCCAGTTTGGGGGGACAGGCACCTATGCAGACAGTTTGGGTGACTAAAGTAAACAAATGCATTCCAACTACTAGTGATATTAAAACTCGCCAAGTAGCTGCAAGCGGGTTATCTTCAGATGGGCGCCATACATATGACGCGGGTGTTGATGATGAAAACAGGGTCAGTTTTGATCCTTTTGATCTTCCAAGTGATGTCAGAACTCTCGCTCGGATTGTATATTCTGCTCATGGGGGTGAGATTGCAGTTGCTTTTCTGAGAGGTGGAGTTCACATCTTTTCTGGTCCAAGCTTTACACCTGTTGATAACTACCAGATTAATGTTGGTTCTGCAATTGCTTCTCCTGCTTTCTCCTCTACAAGCTGTTGTTCAGCTTCTGTCTGGCATGATACGAGCAAGGATAGTACCATACTGAAGATAATTCGTGTTCTACCTCCTGCTGTTCCTAGTAATCAAATTAAGGCAAACACTGCAACATGGGAACGAGCAATTGCAGAGAGGTATATTTTAGTGACTGTTATTATAGTGGGGGTATATAGGCCTAGTAATTTTGTATGTCCAAGTCTGTTTCTCTTTGCAGTGCTAGGTAGTTGAATCTGAAATTGCTATACCAAAGTGATTTTGTAAAACCAGGTCAATTCATTGTTTTTGTCATTCGAAACGGTTGTTTTTTTTTAAACACAATCATTCAGTTATATTGCTTCAACTTGACAGATTTTGGTGGAGTCTGTTGGTGGGAGTTGATTGGTGGGATGCTGTTGGATGTACACAGAGTGCTGCAGAGGATGGAATCGGTAATGAGCTTTTTTATGTTAGTCCTACATAGTTTTTTTTGTGATGTACCATCTCTTAACTATTGTTTGGTTATATTTTGTTTTTTGTTCTACCAGTTTCTTTAAACAGTGTGATAGCAGTGCTGGATGCAGATTTCCATTCTCTTCCATCTACACCGCATAGGCAACAATATGGTCCTGTATGTTTTGTTGAACTTTTACTCTTTCATCTTCTATAATTTCTGTAATTGTCTATAATTGTCTCTTCAAGGTTTTCTGCTATTACTTTTACATGGTTTTGTTTTTAAAAATTCTTGTATACCATAAAATCTTATACTGCTAACAGTTTTTGATAGTAGTGCCATGTGGTCCTCCCTTATTTACTTGCTATCAACTAGAAACAAACATATTTGACTACAGCGCTATATCTAGAATATCAAAAGTTTCTGCTAGTTATGTTTGTGTAAAGTTATGAATCAAAAGTATTTTTGGCATGAACTCTGTTTAGGATGACTGATTTGTGCAGCTCCGCAACCATCATTTTTTGGCTATGTGATGTTTGATCTGTATAATGAACCACCTACTCCAGTTCATGCTGTTAATTTAAAATGGCATCTGAGATTGCTTTTCCTCCACATTTTTAGGTACATGCATGCCTGATGTAGTTTCTAAATTTTGATAAGCTTTTGACATGTTGTCTCTCATATTCTGTCCCTTTTTTAACACGTCATGTTTATAGTCAGATCCTTCTGGTGCAGCTACGAAAATATGATACTAACGGATCTAATGTTATTTAAACACAGAGTCTGGATAGAATAAAGTGCAGATTACTAGAAGGTACAAATGCCCAAGAAGTTAGGGCAATGGTTCTTGATATGCAAGCTAGGTTGTTGCTGGATATGCTGGGGAAAGGAATTGAATCAGCTCTAATTAATCCGTCAGCTCTGGTACCAGAGCCTTGGCAAGCATCTGGAGAGACGTTATCCGGCATTGATCCTGATGCAATGGCTGTGGATCCTGCTTTAGTCTTATCCATCCAGGTATGTAAAGTCTCAATGTACATGGTGGTGAGTTGTTTTACCTCCTTCCTGCGTTGGAAACAAAATTGAGCCCTTTAGAGAAGTTGCACAACGCCAAAAAAATGAAGCAGTAGACTGGGTTTATGGATTTTTGTTTAGGTTATGAAGGGTAGCTAGAGCCTAAGTGTAAGGCAAGGGGCCTCACTAGAGTGAGGTTTATGTACATATGATATAAATGCGTGCATGTTGCGAGAGGAAGATGTATACATACCCACAAAGCAATTATAAGACTATAAGAAATACTTGCATTATTTATTAAGAACTAAGCAAACGAATTGGTCATATACATCCCAAACTTTGAACTTTTTGATCATATAGCAATATGCAAGATTCTTTTTAGCAATCTAAAAATTCATAAGGTGTCCAAGCACGACCCTTAGATTTATGTCTATGTTGGATAGTTACAACCGAGTCTAGGTAACATAGCAATTAGGTGGGAAAGAAACACAATATGCACTAGCAACTGTCCATTCCTTTACCGCAGTATAAATATTAATATATAATTCCTACGTTTTGCACTGATATCAGTAGAACAAAATGCCGATGCCAAATTTTGTAGTTTGTCAACTAAGGGTCTGCCCGTGTGTTTTATTACTGATTACCTGGTCATATATATCAGGCTTATGTTGATGCTATACTTGATTTAGCATCCCATTTCATTACACGCTTGCGACGTTATGCAAGTTTCTGCCGTACATTGGCAAGCCATGCTGTTACAACAGGCACAGGTGTCGGCCGGAGTATGGTGACGAGTCCTACTCAAAGTTCTGCTTCTCCTGCAGCCACTCCAGGTAAGGTGTAAACTAAATATTTAGTTTTGACTCTTTTAAAGGTTAAAACAATATCATTTTCTGTTTTAATCTGTTTGTTATCAATATCAGTTGATCGTGTACAGTGGTTCGTTGCATGATATTCTTCTAGTGCTACCTGTCTTTTGAGATAACATCTTCAGTATTGTACTTGATATGTGTTTCAGGAAGTCAAGGGGGTACAGCAAACTCCACCGGAAGTACTCAGATGCAAGCTTGGGTACAAGGAGCTATTGCCAAGATCAGTAACACTTCAGATGGTGTCCCCACTTCAACCTCAACCCCCATAAATGGCCCTTCCTCTTTTATGCCGATAAGTATTAATACAGGAACTTTTCCGGGAACTCCAGCAGTAAGGCTTATTGGAGATTGTCATTTCCTCCATAGATTATGCCAACTTTTGCTTTTTTGTTTTTTTTTCCGCCGAACCCAACTACCTCGCTTTATTGGTGGGGCTCAAAGAAATGCTGATACTGGTACACAGAAAGCTCAGCCTAATGGCCCTGGTAAGGTAGAAGAAATTAGTTCTGTTCCTACAAAACCCGCATCGGCTATGGTTAGGACAGAAGAAGGGCAAGCGTCTCGGGTTGGTCAGGGTGTTACTGGAGCAAAAGGAGCTGAGGATGGTCCAGCTAGCAGGTCAAGGTTGGGTTCTGGAAATGCTGGTCAAGGATACGCATTTGAAGAGGTAAAAGATGATCATCCTATAAATTTACTGTGAAATTTTGTACAGAAAGAAACTTCATATAAGGAACATGAATTTAATTTCCTCTTCTACCTGTAAGGAGCTTATTTCCACTGGAATATTTTATATTAAATTATTAATTTTGCACTTTGGAACTGTTTTTTTTGTTTTTAGAAGTTGACATCTGATAAGCATTACTTCAACTTCTGATTTTCCTTGTAATTTATATTCAGTTGTTCCAGAAACTGTTACTTTCTTGCAGGTTAAGGTTCTCTTCCTCATACTAATGGATCTATGTCGGAGAACATCAGGTTTGGCTCATCCATTGCCAGTATCTCAAGTGGGAAGCAACAACATACAGGTTCGCCTTCACTATATTGATGGGAACTACACTGTTCTGCCTGAAGTTGTAGAAGCAGCCCTTGGCCCCCATATGCAGGTACTACAGTTCTTCTTGATAACTACTCTTACTAGTCACAAGAGCGCTGTGCCTTTCTGGTTAAATAATAGCATTGGCAGAACACTATTCAAATAATATGATAATGTTGCCTCCTGAGGCTCTGAGGTTTCATCAGTGTCTCACATCACCTCCCAAATGTCAGAAAAGTATGTGCTCATTTTTAGCTTCTTCACATTACAATGCTATCTACCTAGTTGTTGCTATATGTTCTTGTCCGAAATGCCTCTACTGTAAAATTTAAGGATTTACTGAAGTTTGCTGAGCGTAATCTTTGACAACCACAATAACATTGAATGTTCTACTTGTACATCATCCTTGAAGTGGACCAGCATTACAAGGCATTTAAAAAGAGAGTAAAATACTAAACCTTAATTCACTGTGACCTTTGAAATTTAAATAACTGGTTAGTGGACAGTCATATGATTTTCTGGATATCTATCGAGGAATAACAGTTTTTTCGACGGTTGAATCTTCTGGACAGGTTCTGAACCATTATTGCAACTTTTTTACTTCTTAAAATACTAGTTTCTTTACCATCTCTGAAATCCCTAGATTCAAATTAAAACTTTGGTTAATAATATTAATAGAACTTAGAAACAATATTAGCCTTAGATGCTTGTTTAATCAACAATTTGTGTTTAGTATTATTAGTTCAAGCTGTACACAGTTTGTTTTGTTCATTTGCAGCACACAATTTTTTTTTTCTGGAAATTATGTATATATTTCTTTTGTTTATGTGTTTAACACAATAAATACTCAAAAAGAAATACGGGCACTTTTTCCCCCTCCAGATCCTCTCATGCCTCACTCACATTCACTTTCACCCTGCTTGTATATTACATTACAAATTCAATAATCCCTTCTTTCTTGCCTTACAATTATCTAGTTCTCTCACTTGCTTATTTTTCATTTGTCAATCTCTTAGTATTTTTATATTACTATTTTCTTTTTTTTCAATTATTGTTTTGAAATTAAAAGATAAATATATTTAGCAAAAGAAATAAATAAATAAATTTAATTTATTTAGTTGCAACATATATATATTTGAACTCCAGAAACTAATGTACTATTTCCTATAGATATTTAAAATTTTATACTTATATCATTTTTTTTGCAATTTTTGCAATAAAATTTATTTAGGAATAATAAATTACTAATTAGAACTTATTAATAGTATGTTGCTTATCTTTTCAATCACGCTTTTGTCTTTCTTTCGAATGTCTCTATCATGGTATGTTTAGGAATAATAAATTACTACTTAGAACTTACGACCTCCGTCCCAAAAAGATTGACACTCTGACTTTTTCACGCATTTCAATGTGCTTGGACCGGGTACTTGTAAATAAT
>PHNY01195198.1:11202-26241 GCA_003724115.2 Anethum foeniculum | reverse complement strand
AACTTATATTTTTATACAAAATAAAAATATTTTAATAATATTATTTACAAGTACCTCTTGTGAGAGCATTGAAATGCGTGCAAAAAGAAGTGGGTCAAACAAAATGGGACGGAGGGAGTATTATTTTTAATACATCATTGTCATGTTATTAGTTACATATGTTCAGTTCTAAACGTATATGCTAATAGAATATAATATTTTTGTCGCACCGTGCATCCCACTGGAAATAACTAGTATATATATATAAATATTTCTATATCTTGAAGATATTCTAGACACAACCCTCTATGCAAATACGCAGTTAACAAACTTGTGGATGGATATGAGTTTTTATCCTTTTCTTCTCGGGTTATGGCATAGAAGGGGCACAGCCTTGTACATATTCGTTTTAATGAACAAAGAGATAAAGGAGAGATCTTTTGACTGGGTTGTTTGATTTCATCTTTGTGACATTATGGACAGAACTTGTAAATTTGTTACATACAGGCTACTGCACCTAAGCCAGACTTCCTCAAACAAGTCAATCCTATCTTCAAAACGTAAACACTTCATTGTCTTGTAGTTATCAGACACTTGATGATATGCATTAATTTACTTGCAAAGATAGAGACCTCTATTTAACCTCTTTAATTGGATTCTGACATAGAATATGCCCCGGCCTAGAGGTGCTGATGCTGCTGGTTTGTTACTCCGTGAGTTAGAGTTGCATCCCCCTGCCGAAGAATGGCACAGGCGAAATATGTTCGGTGGTCCCTGGTCTGATCCAGAGGATATGGGTCCAGTGGATGACACATCAAAAATGTGCAATTCGCCATGCTCACTTGACATGCAGTTACCAGAAACCTGCGAAGTGTATAATGGAGCACAGGGCCTGTGGCCAAGGAAGCGCAGGATGTCAGAGAGGGATGCAGCCTTTGGCTTGAATACTTCAATGGGTTTGGGAGCATATCTTGGGATAATGGGATCTCGAAGAGATGTTGTAACTGCTCTGTGGAAGACAGGGCTGGAAGGAGCTTGGTTCAAGGTTTGATTTTATACTTTCGAGTTGCTTGTCTTATGATTTATTTATCCGTTTTTTAATTCAGAATATCGTTATCTAGTTTATAAAAGCTGTTTCATGATTTGTGACTAATAAAGCATTATAGAGTCAATACCGCATTCTACGCATTTTCTACATCTCTATTATGATACTGAAGTTTCTTATTAGAATGATCAGATATTGTGTACGAGTTTTAAAGCAAAGGTATATGGTGTATCATTGTATCTTCACAGGCCACTTTTTAAAAATATATGTAGTACTAAAGCAACTCATCTATGCGGAGAAGTTGAACAAAGTTTTTTTCATATTATTGTTAAGGATCTGTAACAAGTAGGATAGTATCTGCAGGTTCAAGTAAACAAAATATCTGCATTCTTTATTATATTACTGTTCTTTGATTGAGATCATTTCATTTCAAGTTTTTTTTTTTACCAGAGGAAGTTTCTTAGTGCAGCTGTAAACTCTCTTCTAAACCACTTCCAGTGTATTTGAATGTAGTTAGTTATGGAAATGGCCTAAAGAGTTCCTTGACGTAAGTAGAATATTTGTTAGGAAAAATGAGACGAGAAACCTTTACAAAAGAAAGAATGACCTATTATATCTATTTATTTTTGATGAGTTGGTGTTTAAATTTGGACTCTTGTTAAATTGTGTTGATATTTTGTTAATGCAGTGCATTAGATGTTTAAGGCAGACTTCAGCTTTTGCATCACCAGGTGCCAACAGTCCAGCTACTCAAAATGATAGAGAGACCTGGTGGATCAGCCGCTGGGTTTGTGGTTGTCCAATGTGTGGTGGGACCTGGGTCCGAGTTGTATAGACGGCTTCTTTGATTAGTTCTATTAACTGGTGAGTCGTCTTCTGCGATCTGCTAAAGTTCTATAGTTTACATGTATGCCTGGGATCTGGATTTAAGCAGAAATTTCTTTTATTTTTCTCCATATATAATTGAGGAACACAAGCAGAAGTTACGAAAACATAAAACGAAATGAACATATTTGCGTGATAAAATGTTTTAAAACTAGTAGAACCTTTGATAATGTTTTTATCAGCCCAGTTTCTATTAAAACCGGCAATTATAACAGAAGCACATGATGATTAGTTTTAAATTGTAGCCAGTGAACACAGTTGACAATCTCACGTGGATTATATATAAATTATGTTTTGCGAATCACGAATACGTTCTACTTAAAGTATATGTTTACTGCAATCTATATTAGGAGTGTTACATTTAATTCATATAGAAAAATATCTAAAAGTAGGACCCTATGTAGTACAAGTTTTGTATTTCTTTAGGGCTCTGATCTCTACCTTGTCCTTGCCTCCTTGGACTTTAAGCTATGCTACGGTAGGTACTAGGTATATAGTATAAAAACCCGGCTGCGAGGAACACATGAGTACGGATATCACCAAAGAGTGAAACAAGATTGAAGTTGTCTTTGTCCTGATTATACAAAATGGTAGTATAGGTTCAAGTTCATCTTTTGATTTTAATTTGGGCAAAGGGAATTTTCCTTTTTTGTAGTACTTTCAAATATTAAGATCTCATTGTATATTGTTTCAGAAAGTGCATTTATGATTCTGTCTTGCTGGCAGACGGTGAAAGTTTTGTGCATATTTTATCGGTCTGTTCTAATTGTGCTTCTCTCTGGAGGCGCCGAGGTGGAGATAGATGTGTGAATAATGCGCAGCCTGTGGCTTTATGTTGCTAATCATGGGAAGTTTGTATGAAAATTTATTCAGCTGCTGGACGCTCGTCATCATCTCATCCGTTGCCTACACAGTACAGCTAATATATTCACATCTGAATCTGGCTTTGTACAATATACAGAAAGACTTATCAAGTTTACACCCAATATTTGGGTTAAATAGGATTGCTTGCTTTTAGTTTTGGAATAGATTTATAGAACAGATTAATTTATGGGTTTGGCATCTTTAGCTGATTAGGTTATGGGGAATATGTTTGTAATTTTATCATGATCGTCTTCCCGTTACCAAATTACTGTCAATTTTGCGGCACATAGAGAGGGTAAAACTTGTAATCATATTTAGAAATTCCTGTTGACATGGTTTATATTCTTTGTACGCTTTTCTATATATAAATTATCAATATATTGTCGGGATCAAAAGTTTCTATTATTGGTCTCCGCGAGAATTACTTGAATATTTATCCATCAGGTACTAACCATGTGCTAGAGACTCAATAAACAAACACGAACTCCACTGATTATTACACACAGCCTAGCAACATTGGAGAGGTGGATCTCTCCTAATACCAATTTACTGAATTAAACAAAATACAGAATGCTTGCTCTGTTGCCATACTATCCTTTAAATATTCCACCAGTTGCAATTACCCATCTGCCCTTTGCTTTCCATTGAGTTGACCCTTCTGCCCTTTCTTCCTTTTCCTCGCATAAGTCAAGACTTCTGACGTGTCTCCATGTGGGGTCATAGCAATACCAAGGGCCCAGACTTCTGACGTGTCTCCATGTAGTGTCATAGCAATACGAGGGGCCCAGACAGCCACCTTGTCCTCGAGGTGGGAATTTGAGAAGCGTAAGTTAATACCTTGAAAGTCTTCCTAGGTTGCCTCCCAAATTGGTAAATCTTGCCATTTTAGCAGCACTTCCATATCGGAATTTCCTTGCTAGTCCTTGTGGCGAACATCCAACACCCTTTCTAGTCTTGCCTCCATAACCATGTCTGCAGAGATCTGTGGTGGAATTAATGTTGGTTCCTTAACTGCTTCTTCAACCTTTTTGAGCTGAGAAACATGGAATACATTGTGTAATTTTGCGGATTCTTGTAATTGCAACCTATAAGCCACCTTACCCACACGATTGAGTACAGTGAATGGGCCATAAAAATGGGGTGCTAGCTTGTCATTGGGACGTCTAGCCAGGGACATTTGACGATAAGGCTGCAGTTTCACATATACCGGATCCCCTGTTTCAAAGGTGAGTTCTCTTCGATGGTTGTCAGAGTAATTTCGCATTCGTTGTTGGCTTTGTGTGAGGTTAGCCTTGAGTTCATCCAAGATTGCATCTCGCTCTAGCAATTGCTCTTCTATGACATCTGTATTATTCTCTGTAAAACGAATTACCGTCGGGGGAGGTCTCCCATTAACAATTTCAAATGGAGAGTATTTAGTAGACGAATGTGAGCTTGTATTATACCTCATCATCCATACCCACATTCTCCTTTTCACCATTCCCACCATCACTACTTACAAGTTTTCATTTGTTTTCATTTCCAGCCACATCCAAATCATAAGCATTGGGAGCATCAAGACTGATAGTTGCATGTTCTCCCCAAGACGTAATCGCTTTAGATAACTCAAGTAACTTTGTATGGTGAGCAACATTGGGATCATATTTATTAGTAAGAAATTTATTCTTTAATCTCCAGAGCTTGTCAGTGAGTTGCCTCCTCTGAACATCAAAGTGAATACAAGGCCTGACAAAATCAAGAAACTCACCCATAACGGCATAAGGGCTCAATTGTTTTGACTCCTGAAACTCAACCATACCCTCTAACAGTGAAACTTCATCTTCTTCAGTCCACACAACAGGACCTGATGCTGTTATTTTCTTGGTTTCTTCAACACCTTTTTTCTTGTTTCTTATTGAGGGAGAGATGATTCAAAGGGGGTGTTTGTGTATAGTTGATGTATAGAGAGACTGAAACAAATATTGTATGGTGTAATTCAAAATGCAATTGTTGTGTGTTTTCAAGAAACCTTGACATGTCCTTTCAATCAACTTCATACACTTCTTTCCGTTACTTTTTTTGAAACAAACACGTTCCTTTATTGACACAGTTTTTCCAAAATAAAGGTCTATTCAGTTTCGTGTACAATTTACAGTTTGTAAACATAATTCTATTTTTATCATAAAAGTAGCTCACTAAAATTAGTGCTCTAAAATTTGATGAATTGATCGATTACTTCGTATCGTAAGATATTATTCGATTTGTGATGTTTTGAGTGAATAGATACAAATCAAAATTGACATTTACATAAATTATTGAACAATCAGTAAAATTCGGAATACATAGATGAAAACTCAGTTAAATTTCGATATGAAGAGCTAAATTTACTTTTAAATTTCAAATTTTTTATAGTTACTTTTAATATTATCACAAAATATATACAATATAATCATCATTATTTGGTTTAAGATAAAAACTGCAAAAACCATATTGGCACTGGACTAGAGATGCAAAAAAAACCCCATCGAGCTTATTTATCCGGACCTCAAATAACTTTTCAAGGTCTTGTTTACTACCACGGTTTGGCCATCCATTTGAGGATGGTACGCCGTGCTGCGTAAACTTGCTAACTCTAACTCACAAACAGGAATTACTTGCTAACCCAGCGCTGGTATTCTGCACCCACTTCTCGCTATTCCAACAAAAATTTCAGGCTTTGCTGATCGGTTCTAATAATAAAGGGGTGCCCCAAAAGATATTGTCTCCATTTTTGAATTGCTAACATGATAGCCATCAATTCTTTTTCATAAATTGATTTCAGCCTTGCCCACTGTCCTAAAACCTTACTGAAATACGCGATGGGATGCTCTTTTTGTAACAGAACAGCTCCTACCCCGTAGCCTAATGCGTCCATCTCAATAGCAAATGGTAGGGTAAAATCCGGTAACCCGAGGACAGGGGCTGTTACTAGACCTTTCTTAAGAGGTGAGAATGCTTGAGTTGCCTCTTCTGTCCACCCAAAACAATAACGTTTCAACTGATCAATGAGGGGTCCAGCGATATGGGCATAATTTTTTATAAACTTTCGGTAATAGCCCGATAACCCCAGAAACCCAAGAAACCCTCGCAGGCCCTTTAGATTTTGTGGAATAGGCTAGTCAAACATTGATTGGATCTTAGTGGGATCTACTGCATAGCCTTTAATTGATATTAAGTGGCCCATATATGCAACCTTCTGTTTTCCGGAATCACATTTCTTAAAGTTAGCGTACAATTGCTGTTGTTTGAGTGTATTCAAGACTGTTTCCACATGCTTCACGTGCTCCTCAATATTTGGGCTATAGACGAGTATGTCGTCAAAGAAAACAAGAACAAATTTCTGTAGATAGGGCCGGAAAACCTCATTCATGATGGCTTGAAATGTAGTAGGTGCGTTGGTTAAGCGAACGACATCACTAAAAATTCGTAGTGACCCTCACGTGTACGGAATGCGGTTTTGAAAATGTCTTCCTTCCTTACCTGGACTTCGTGATACCCGAATTTAAGGTCTAATTTAGTAAACATGGCTGCCCCGTGGAGCTCATCTAAAAGTTCATCAATGACGGGAATTGGAAATTTGTTTGGAACCGTGTCATTATATAGGACTCGATAATCCACGTAAAATCTCCACGAGCCATCCTTTTTTTTCACTAGTAACACCGGACTCGAGAATGGCCTGTCAGAAAGTTGTATTATCCCACCTGCAAGCATGTAATGTATTAGTATCTCAATCTTATCCTTTTGTGTTTGTGGGTATCGATAAGGCCTGACGTTTATCGGGTTCGTACCCTCCTTCAACACTATGTTATGATTCTGTTGTCTTTGGAGAGGAAGCCTTTGGGGTAAATGAAAAACATCACGATATTTACTAACCAGGGGTGCTAAAAATATAGGAACTGCCCCCTGGACTTGTTCTTTACCCCTGTCACCCTTTTCACCAAAATTTGCCCCCAAATGGTTGAATTCCCCCAAGAACCTGTGACCTTCTTTTCGAAGTATCTTCATCATAGTCTTCAGAGTAATTCCTGACCTACCCAAGGATGCATCTCCTGCCAAAACCACAGTCTCTTCGCCCATCTTGAATGAAATTTTCAGGGATTTCGAATTTGCTGCATAGTCCCTAGTTTCTCTCACCACTGCAGCCCCAATATGAGATCAAAATTTTCCAAGGAAATTGGCAAGAAATTCTCAACTATGGTTAGTCCTTGCTTTTGTAAAACTGTTGATTTACATTCCCCATTGCTTTGAACCAACTCCACTGTGCCCAGTGACACCCCAAATGCCTTGGCTGGGCTACACTCGATCCCTAATTTATCCACCGCGTGTAAGGCTATGAAGTTGTGGGTTGCTCCCTGATCAATCATGACAATCACTTGGTTTCCATTCACTTCACCCCGTATTTTAAAAGTCTTCGGGCTGGTAAATCCCACAACCGAGTTTAACGAAATCTCTGGGTGGCTCTCCTCCCCCACTGCCTTTTTCTCTTCTCCTACAAACTCCACATCACTACAATCATCCTCTACCGACCCGTCCTCTTGTGTGAGGAGGACACTCCACTCCTTACGTTGACATTTGTGACCAATACTCCATTTTCAATCGCATCTAAAACATAATCCTTTAGCTCTTTTCTCCTGCAATTCCTTGTCATTCAATCTCCTAATATCCAAGTTTGGTTTTGGGCTACTACCAGTAGAGTCCCCTGATGGTGTATAACTCGCGTACAATTTTGAACTAAATGATTTTGGGCTAAATGACTTTAGACTCGACATGTAACTACTATGGGTCAAACTTGGTGACAATTCCTGGACTACCCCCAAAAGCACCACGCCTACTCAATGGGCTGAACCCTGATTTGGATTCCCATTTTTGTTTAAATTTAACCTAAATTTATCCTCTATCATATGGGCTAACTCCATCGCGTGATCCACAGTTAATTGGCTCAAAAGCCTTACTTCTGCCCTAATTTCCTCACGTAACCCATTTAAAAATTGGCCCAAACACATTTCCTTAGATACGTTATCTAACGGGGCAAGAAACTCAATGAATTAAAGGCTGTAGTCCGTAACATTACCTCCTTGACGGTGGGCTAACCATTGTTCTTGCAGAGATCTCGTTGACTGTGAACGAAATTGCCGTCGTAGTAAGGCTTTGATCCGCTCTCACCGTTCAATTGGCCTCTGCCTATGTTCCCACTCATACCACAATAATTCCTGACCGTCAAGTGCCACAACTGTAGCCTCCACTTTTTCGTCCTCCGTCAGCCCATAAAAATTAAAGAACCTCTCTGCTCGTAAAATCCAGCCATCCGGATTCGTCCCATCAAACAAGGGCATATCCAGTTTCTTGTGTCTCCAAGAATTTCGGTTAGTTCCATTATTATTTCCATTATTCCCTATAAACCTGGATCCATATCCACCTCCCGGACCTGACCCATAACCGCCACATGAACCCGATCCGTTTTCCCCTAACTCAGGTCGTCCACCCGACCTAGACTCTAAACCGTTTCCTCCATAACCAGCCCCTTTCTTACCAATTTCATTACTACTTGCTTCTACAAACCCTAATCCTCCCTCTTCAGTGTTGTGAGCTCTGGTCTGCCCCGATTGGAGGTTTGTTAAGGTAGATCTCATATCCAATTGGAATTTGTGCAGGTCGTCGCGCATCGACGAGATAAGATTTTCTTGTGTGTCCCGAGATCTTTCTATTCGACCTTCTGGGCGAGAAATAGCTGCGGCCAGTTTGTCATCTTGTTGTTTAGAGATGTCATCGAACATGGTCGTGAAATGGGTCACTAGGGCTTGTTGCATAGCAGCCACTGTACCCTTGAGGGCGGCCCCGACCTCCATAACAATTGTCTCTCTCATATCCCGGTGAAGGGTCTCTAGCTGTGTTTCTAACTTGCTCAAACGATCTGCTTCAGAATTAGTAGGTGTCATGGATCAAAAGGGGCTCTTATACCAAGCTTGCTAGAGACTCAATAAACGAACACGAACTCTTATATAATATGGAAGTAATTCGAATAGATATAGTATGACTCTATGCAATAAGAACTCTCACTGATTATTACACAGAGCCTAGCCACATTCGAGAGGTGGATCTCTCCTAATACCAATATACTGAATTGAACAAAATACAGAATGCTTGCTCTGTTGCCCTACTATCCTTAAATATTCCACCAGTTGCAATTATTCATCTGCCCTTTTCTTTCCATTGAGTTGACCCTTCTGCCCTTTCTTCCTTTTCCTCGCATGAGTCAAGACTGCTGACGTGTCTCCATGTGGGGTCATAGCACCATGTTATGGTCCTGTTTGGTAATTAGCGATTAGCTGTTAGCTGTAATGAATTGAATTAGCTGTTTTGACTAGATAATTAAGAAAACTGTTTTGACTAGCGAATTAAATTTAATTATTTTAAATAAAATTTGTTTAGTAAATAGATGTTTTAATTAACCTTTCATACTTTCACCAGATACATTGTCTTGGACAATCATCTAATATAAACGTCTGAATGATAAGAGGTGAAAGGAGAATATGAGGTGGTTGTTCGAGAGGGCATAATCATGTGCTGATTTATAGAGTGCTAGCCCTCTTTCCAATCTTTTAAGCTTTCAATTTCTGACGTACTTTTTTGAGCGGTAATGAAGTTCCGAATGAAATAGAAGAATCATATTAAATAGAAGTTATTGTAATTACTAGTTTATATCTCGTGCAATGTACGAATTACTTTTAATATGTTAATTTAATTTAAAAAATTGTTATGTTTATAAATAAATAATTTCTATATAGAAATAATAACTAACATATTTCGGTTAAAATAGATAATTGATTAGTTACTATTAATTATTATACTATCTATTTATTAATTTATTGAATAGAATGACTAAAAATCGAAATTTGAAAATAAAAAATTTCAATATTTTCGCTTTAATACACTGTTTGTGATATTTTTAGAATTAAAGGTATTTTAGTTAGAAAATATAAAAAAAATATTGTGTTTGAGTTAAAAAGGAAACTGTTCATTATTAGTAATTAAAATATTATTATTTTATTTTATTAAATAGAATTGTCCGTGTTATTGCGGAAAAAGAGCAAGTTTTTTTATTTAAAATAGAAAAAGTAATATGTTTTAGTAGAAAAAGGAAATTGTTTAGTTATTAGTAATTTTAATATTTTATTACATAAAATTAATCATGATAATTTTGAAAAAAAAAAGATATTTTAATTGGGAAAATAAAAAAGGTATGTTGTTTTGCTTAGAAAAGTTAATTAGTTTATATACTAATTAGGTAAGGGTAATTAAGTAACAATATTGAAATTATTGAGTAAGTGTAATTAAGTAATTTCAGCAAGTACCTTATCAATTATATATTAACATGTATATGTTTGTGATATTTTTAGAATTAAAGGTATTTTAGTTAGAAAATATAAAAAAATATTGTATTTTAGCTGAAAAAGGAAACTTATTAATTATTAATTAAAATATTATTACTTTATTTTATTAATTAGAATTGCTCCGTGTTATTTTCATAAAAAGAGCAAGTTTTGTTATTTAAAATAGAAATGGTAATATGTTTTGGTAGAAAAACAAATAACAAAACTTGCTCTTTTGGAAAAAAGATAAGATGTTTTACTTAAAAAAGGTAATTCGCCGTGATATTTTGGGAAAAATAGATGTTTTTGTTGGTGAAAATAAGAAAGATAAGATGTTTTACTTAAAAAAGATAATTGGTTTATATACTAATTAAGTAAGAGTAATTAAGGAATAATAATAAAATTATTAAGTAAGGGTAATTAAGTAATTTCAGCAAGTACCGTACCACCGTACCGACTTGCTAACAAACTTTCAATATTTCGTCTATTATATTCCGTGCTATGCACGAGTTGCTTTTGACAGGTTAAATTAATTTCAAAAGATTGTTATATTTATAAATAAATAGCTTCTATTTTTTTAAAAAAATATCTAACAAATTTAGGTTAAAAATGATAATTAATTATGATATTATCTATTTATTATTTTTTTGAATAGAATGATTGAAAATCGAAAAGAAAATATAAAATTTTAATTTTTTGATTTTAATATAGTAGTTATATCTTCAATGATACGAGTTACTTTTAATATTCCCTATTCAATGATTTGTATTGTAATATCTTATTGATTTTATTAATTGAAAGAGTAAATAGATTATAAAGTGGATATTTAAATTTGAATAATTATAAGTTTTTTAATTAGAATATAATTTTAAAATAATTAAATATGTTAAATTTGGTAGTAATTTTTTAAAAATAATTAGACCTATTATAAAGGTATAAAAGAAATAGGTATGATTTTTTATATTTTATTATCGACCAGAAAATGTAGTTTATAGTATTTCTGAATGTGTATTTCTGATTCGTATTTTTTATGTGTAGTTTATGCACAAATTTTCTTTAATATTGTATTATTTTTTTAAATTAATTTGAATTGAAAATTTTAATACCATATCTTCAATTTTATTTGAACTGATAGTGCATTTTTGTTGAAACGAATAATCGGTTGATTATTAATAGTTATAATATTATTAATTTATTTTACTAAAATAAAATTGTCCATAACATGTTGGGAAATTAGATGATTGGTTAGAAAAAATAAAAAGGATAATGTGTTTTAACTTAAAAAAGGTAATTAGTTATTTATTAATAACTATATTATTATTATTATTATTATTATTATTATTATTATTATTATTATTTGTTAAATAAACTTGCCTGTGATAGTTTTTAAAAGAAAATATATTTTAGTTGATCGTGATATTTTCGAAAAAGTGAGATATTTCAGTTGCTGGAAAAGAGAGATATTTCTGTTGCTCGTGATATGAAAAAAGATAATTTTTCAGTTATTAATAATTTTATTAATATTGTACTTTATTAAATAGACTTTCCGTGATATTTTCGGAGAAGAGAGATATTTTAGTTACCCGTGATATTTTTGAAAAAGAGATGTTTTAATTACCCGTGGTATTTTTGGAAAAAAAGATGTTTTAAGTGGATAATATAGAAAAGTTAACATGTTTTAGTTGGAAAAAGTAATTGTTGTTTTATTTGAAAAAGTTAATTTATTAGTTATTAATTATAATAATATTATTGATAAAAAGCTTGTGTTTGAGCTAAAAGAGATAACTGGTTAATTATTAATAATTATAATATTATTATTTTATTAACTAGATTTGCCCGTGTTATTTTCGTAAAAAAGAGTAAGTTTTGTTATTTTAAATTGAAAAAGTAATATGTTTTAGTAGAAAATGGAAAAAGAGGTGTTTTAGTTGTGGAAAATAGAAAAAGTAACATGTTTTATTTAAAAAAGGTAATTGATTTATATACTAATTAAGTAATGGTAATTAAGTAAAAATATTGAATTATTAAATAAGAGTAATTAAGTAATTTCAGCAAATACCGTAACAATCGACTACCAAACTTTTAATGTTTCGTCTATATATATATAAAAGATAAAGTTACTATCTCAAAAATGGGGTGAAGACCCAAGCGGCCAAATTGTCCACCAAAAACGCATTTACCATATGCGTGGTTCGCGTGTGTTTTGTCTAAATATTTTATTTAATTATTCTTTTATCCTTTACGCTGTGTGAATGCGTGTTGAGTGCAGCATGCGCAAACTCCACATGCGTGTATACAAAACCCTGGGTAATTATTAAATTCTAAAATATTAAAAATTGTTAAATTAGGTTTCACATATAAAATGCCACTTTAAGGGATTTTTTGTTCGTATTTTATTTACATATAAATATCTTAAATATTTTTAAAATTCAAATTGAGAATTAAAGAATCCTAAATTATTAAAAATTGTTGATAATTAGAGTTTGGTTCTTAGGATTTCGCGCCTAAAAGCCCTAAACGCTAGCTTTAATTAGGATTTAGGCTCTAGAGATTAGGGGGCTTAAATCGGTGTACCTTTTATTAATTTACTTTTAAATGTTTATAAAACACAAAACGGGGGTGAACACTAAAATGTTAAAAATTGTTAAGTTGTATCTGTTATTCAATTTTTTAATATTTCTAAAACCTAAAAGGAAATTATTGAACCCTTAAAAAATTAAAATTTCTAAATTAGGGTATACTTTTAAATTTAAAAATATTAATTTAAAAATGATTGTTGAAAATGTAACATTAAGTGGTGTTTTCGGGCCCTAAAATAAAACTAAATATTTGAAAAACAAAAAATTATAATATGCATATGTATTATTAAATAAATGGATGGAGTGACTTAAGAAGTACACGCACATATGTTATACGCAAGAGATCGGTAAAAAAGGCCACTATAGGTATTTCAGGCCACACACATTCATAGGTAGGTATTTTGGTAATTTATTCCAAAAAATTTCTCCACATATTTTTATTTTTTTCTGAGAGAGTTTCTCCTATAAAAATAATATAAAACTACAATATGAGCGAAGGCTCGCAAGGGAGTTGCGAACTTGTGATACTCTTGGCCAGAAAATAGTATCTAGAAATCTGAATTACCGGGGTTAAAAATTTGCCTAGTGCAAGATGGATGTGAAATTTATTAGGAAGATAAACATTTTATAAAATAAGTTATAAAGAACAAATTAGTTCTTTGTACAATTTTGTCTAGGGAAAGTAGATTTTGTTGTCACTAAATTATTATCTTATTCAGAAATATTAGAAATCATCATTATTTATATACGTATTTCAGGTTGCTCTTTATTTTCTACGTTTATCAAAACTTTCTTTATTGTTATCCAGAAGTTTATTAGAATATTATAATCACTATAACTTATACGTCGGAAGTTTATTTTCTCTAGTTTTGAATAAGATGATGTATTTTAACTCTGACTGAATCCATTGACCGCCTTAGTTTCATAATCCTAATTTTGTGTTTAGAGGATTTTTTTTTTTTTTTTTTTGTTATGATTTTTCTATATCCCCGCTTATCTGTATTTACACTTTTTTTAATTTTATTAATTTAATAATATACGATTACATGTCATCTGTCAGGTGTATGTCTTGCCAAGTTGAAACAATACTTAACAAATATTTAACGGAAAAATTAAATGCAACTATAAAAATTAATTAAAGCCTGACTCAGAGTAAAAGTTTTGTTGGATGGTAAATTTTTAAAAGAGATAATAATTTAGCGACAAAAAGAGTCTCTCCCTATGTATTTACTAATTAGTGGGATCAAAATTAAAACTTTTCGTAAAATTCCAGTACGGTTAATTGTACCCGCCCACAGCCAATACATTGACTACGCCCCTAGATATATCGACACGTATAGGTACTTAACTTTCCTAGTAGTAAACTTGCCTATGAATTTAAAAAAAAAAAAAAAAAAAAATTGCTTTAGGTTTGCAATGCGAAACTACCAATCTACCAAGTCTGCAAGTGAAAAAAATTATACGCTAAAAAGAACAGAAATATTTGTATGCAGTAAAGGAAGGTTCAGCAGCTCTGATAAACCATAATTAGAAAGAAATGTAAAACATTAGAAGACTAAAAAAAAAAAAAAAAAAGGAGAGAGTTGGCAGATTTTACAGGCAAGCTTTTGCCACTGAATCTGATGAATAAATTTGTAGAAGTATAATCTGGGGAGGATAAAATATTCTTATATGTTATTTAGTTATGTGGTTGTCTTTGATACGACATACAAGGATTAATAAGTTTTCAGTGTCATTTGCACCCTTTGTCATCATATGCAGTCCACTTTCAGTAACTAATAATTTCATATTACAAACTAAAGGTACATTATACGGCACCTTCACCCGTTTCTCATTATGAAAATATGACCTATGCCTATACATGGGAAAGATACCAGTTCCTAAGCCCCATAGTCTCCGTCATAAAACTTGTCTACGGGATAATAGACAGCAATGACACTGTTACCCCCGAATTTTCGCCCACTAAGAGCTTCCCTTGCATTCGAACATCCCGTAGTATCAGCATACTCTAAGAACACCTACAAAAACATGATACGTTTTATAACTCAATTAGATTCCATTATCAACATACATTTACTAGACAGAAATCTGAAGGCTAAACTATGAATTAACATACCTTCCCAAGACCTTCAATTTGTTCCCCACTTGGGCTTGGACGTGGAATCACAACACTTACCAGATCTCCTGCAACACACACATATATATATAAAAAAATGAAAATGAAGATTCCATAAATCAATTGCTTTAATAATACTTCGAGTAGTTCCCTTTGCTATTGTTTTTTTAAGAGTAATGCTAG
>PHNY01195198.1:714-11149 GCA_003724115.2 Anethum foeniculum | reverse complement strand
GGGGGGGGGGGGGGGGGGGGGGGGGGGGGGTCCATCTCATTATAAATAATAGAAATGAGACACATGTCATCCGGGAATTTTTTGGGAAACCAATTTGCCTTACATAGCATTTTCCTTTTTTTAAACGCATTTGCTATTGCTTCTAGAGTAAAATAACATCTACTTCTAATAAAAGGATGAGTAATCAATTATCCGTGCCTGTCATTCTTAAGTTATTTAGAATGCACATCTGTCAAACTATATGTAAAAGCCAATCTCAGTATGGACTATAACTATTGTACCACTAATCACAAGTGGAATTTGGAAAAGATCTTTGCTGACCCAAGAAACATTTCTTTCCGAAACTAAAAATAATATGACTACATAAATTTTACGACAACTAGATTCTACTGTGAACCAATCCCAAGATTCATCTCCATTTTACAGAGATAGTGATACTGTAATATTTGATCCTTTCAGATCTTAACTCTTCTATAATTGGTTCTCATTTCACAGAGTTACACTACCATAACAAGATCTAATACACAATTTGACAATGTGAAGTAGTTCAGATACACAATATATGCCTATATAAAGGAAAGTATGTATACCAAACTTTCCTCCTTCATCCTTCATGTCTTCTAGTATTTCTTCATATTCACCATCATCCATCAGTTCATCAGCTGTTATTACCTTCATGCCCCCAGAACATAGGAAGTCAGAGCAAAGGGAATTTAAGAATACTACACATGCAACATCAAAAACTTACCGAAAAGGTAAAATAGCTGTGCAATTACTAATTGTGTCTATTTTCATTCTTGATTTAACAATAAAAAATTGTAAAGCTTAAAAGAGAAGATACCTCAGTTAAGCATAAAATTTTGGTTGGAGTTGCAGCAGCTTCGTCTGTACCTACTCCAGGAAGATTCACACCACCGACTTGCAGGGCCATTTTCTGAAACCGAAACCATAATTAGCTAAACACTTGCACAAGTGACGGAATACAGGGTATATAAAAAACACTTGGGGTTATACCTGTATAGCAATATGCTGTTGTGCTTGAGCTAATATACTTTCTTGTTCGGACTTCACCTGCCCATTGCTGTAAGCACCAACACAGCCAAGAGTAAGAACCTTTATGTTTTAGTGAATCATTATATGCTATGTCAGTGAAGGCTGTCAAGACTTGTGCAACATTTTTATCTTACTAAAGACTTTTTCGTTGATTCCTTTAATTGTTTAATAGCTTCAAGTAATTTCTCGCTATTCATGAATTCAGATTCGTTTTGGGACATATTTAAGTACAAAACTTATATCCTCTTGCAGACAACATATCTTTGATTGTCTAGAGGTTAAGTTTTTAATTTTGATTTAACAAAATTGAATCTACTTGATATATCATGTTTCTCTTATAAGCAACTCAGAAATACTCCGAGACCTACAAAGTACAGAAATATACATCAGCCTAGTGTCCGTTTCACAAAGCTCCTGGCACTTTGCACCTAAAAAGATTTGTTAACACATATATAACTTACATGTACACAGACCCGAGGTGTTGTCTTGAACCAGATAACTAGAATCCAAGGAAATAACTCAAAATGTGTTAAGGGTTGATAAATAGCTATAACTATTACAAAACTTACGCATGTCACATGTTGATTTCCCTACCTAAATAACTACCTACTCTTAATTCCTTGTAATTATAGTTTTATATTCAGTGAACTGAAACAACTAAAAAGTTATAATGTATCTGATTTTCATTTCAAACTATGCCCTTTACTGTAGTACCAACCTGATGGTAGCACGCCGAACAGTAAGTGTTTTATCGCCCATTTTTAAGCCATTTAAAGCAGCACATGCAACATCAGTTGCTCCTTGATCCTGAGGCAGAGCACATATTAGTTAAGCATCCACGTACATGTATTGAAACTTTAATATGCAAAATCCAAAAAATGATATGGACAGATGCAAGGATACTGACGTTCTGAGTTTTCAAAACATGGTAGGCTAAGTGGCAGTAATAGCAGGCATGACCATGAATGATCCGAGTAACAAATTGCTAGAGAAATTTAACAGCAGAAGCAATTGAAAAAAAAAAAATAGCTAACATTTAATTTTGGCAGCGAACGAGAGTTTATTTAGGTTCACCTCATAGACACAGAAGCCATATCCTTTAGAGTTTCCAGTGTCGCGGTCCTTAACAAGGTCAAAACCACGCAAAGGTCTGCATAGTTTGAGGGTGTATCAGATCCAGAATTACATTTAGTTCGTAAGATTTGACAGTGTCATACATATCTTCGTGACTCGTAAACTTATTATTCGTCAAGAACAAATTGTTAAATACACAAATAAGTAGCATACCCAAACGACTCTAGCAATTCTCTTATCTGCACCTCAGTAAAGTAGTACGGCAGCCCACCAACAAAAATACGATCAGGTCCTTCAGCTCCACCTAGCCCACTATCAATAGAATTCAACATTAATACAACAAACCAACAACTCATAGCTAAGATATAATGTGATAATTGTATCTACCATTAGGTTACTTACTGGTTATAAAAACAAATAACTAATTCTCTTTTGGAGAACTGAAAGAGCTGAATGAAACATGGTCCTGCATGGATTAATCTCTGTCCATTTTTGTTTAAAAAAAATTAGATTTGGCAAGTATTGGTGAAGCAAGGGAAAGCTCAGTTGCTTTTTCATTAGCGGACAGTTCTTTTCGAAAAAACAGGGGGTTTATCAGACTGTGGTACTTTTTTTCTCAGATCTTTCAGAACCTCGACCTAAAGTTAAGTAGCTATAAAAAGAAGTCGGGGAGACCTCTAAGGTCAGCTCTTGCTCTTGGCGTGTGAGTAAAGACTCTAGGTGCCAAAGAATAGGTGGCATGATGGCACCTATTTATTTTGTCCAGAAAATAGGACAATGGATTTAAGAATGAGAATCCATGCATTAATTGGTAGTATGATGGCACCTGTTTAAGAATGGATTTACATTGTACAGAATTGGTAGTGTACGCAAAGTCGAGCCTTAAATCAAACTGAATCTCTTGGATTTATGCTGGATTTTAAAATTCGAAAAAACACTATGAAATGCCCCAATTAATAAATCTTTTAGGGTTAATAAGTTTTTGGATACCATCCCGATTGGGAAGACTGTTTATAATCCATAATGTATACTCCTATATTTTCAAATCTCAAATGAAAACCATCATAATTTATAGGAATTTCTTCCAAATACACCCAGATTTTAATGGATTCTTTGAAATCCAACTTGAATACACCCAGCCTTTTGAAATCGTACAAAATCTAGATTGAGTACACCCCCTTATTGGCTTTATATGCCAACACCTACTATTTATTCCTTTCACTTTATGCACTATGCTTGCATATGAATCATTTTATAACTGAACTTTACTAATGTTTAAATATATTATTGTTAAGTTTTGCTAATACTTGGAATGCTAGGCATTACCATGTACCGGCAGCTGATTCAATTTTTTAGGAAAGCACATGCTAAATCAGTATATACACTTATGAATTGTGTGGTTGGAAATTAAGTAGTAGTGAAGATAGAATGATAAGTACCCCGGTGTAAGTCCAGCAGCCGCCAAGTTAAGATGAGGGTTTGGTTGACTTGGACCAAGAGCTGCGGCCAATGAAGGATTGTAATCAGTAGGCCGTCTGACTCGGACAGAAACTCCCTAAAAATATCAAAGAAAGGATATATCAGAATCATGATTATCACTTTTCAAGAAAATTCTGCAAACGTTGCAACACTCATATTAGGTGCTTCGTCTAGATGACCAGTATGTAAAATATTTAAGATGGAGACCTTAGTTCCGTAATTTTACATTCATCATGACCAATTAATTTTATTACACTGCAATATAGTCTCAGGCACTTGTGTTTAATATTAGTAGTTTAATCATGTTATTTAATCATACATATACATTCTTCTAAGAAATAATTTGGCAAAATACGAAATGTTCTCCAGTCTTGTAAGATCAGCTATCTAAGCTGTCATTCAATTAAAGCACATACTTGACTGTTTCAACATTACAAGGACATAGCTACCACTTAAAAATAATAAACTTAATTATGTCAATGAGATTTAGTTTTCTATAAATATTTAAAAAAATTTTATTTTAAATGGATACAAGTTTAAAGAACGGAAACAGCAGTATGTGCTCAAGCATCAGAACTTAGCATACCTCAAACATTATCCCATCTAATGCCATTGCATTACTTGCTTCTTCAACTGTTCTCATCTCCACAAAAGCAAATTTCTTTTCATGATTAATGTACACATTCACAACAGCATCACCTACACCAAATTCTTTATAAGGTAAGTTAATCCAAGTACTAACAATTTCTTTATGAATTCAGAAAGGAGCCATAACTTTAAGAATGCTTATGACTAAGCTTGCCTGGGCCTGCAGAATTTCCTCCAATTGCTGTCATGATATGGCTAAAAAAAGTTGCAATTGTCTGCTCCAGATATAGACAAAATAATATTCAATTATATGAGAATGTGAAGTCTAAACATGTGCTAGCAAATATCAAACAGATAGGTAAGAATGTTTAATTGTATAAGGGACATAAAGTGTTTAAATTATGTACCAAAGTGTAAAGTTCTTTGAAATCAAGAAATTTAACTTAGCAGTCTATCAGCTGTCACACGACAAAATACCAATAAGAATGAAATGTTTTTTTGCGGAAGATTAGGTAACCATTTGGTTATTTGGTACCAAAAGCAAGCCAAAAATCTGGCTATAACTTGTTTTTGCAGTCTTTCTAGCTTCTTTATTAGGACCGATCTTGATTAGTTAAACATTAAAACTACCACTGGCTCGCTTTAATCACTTTAAAGTTTGTCGCCCAACTCAGATTATTTATGTCCGAGCTGTCCGATAATACATAGTATAATATAATTTGCTATGATACTACTAAAATTACAGGAGGAAGTTTTTATAAATGTCTTTGGATGCGGTAATCAAACTGCTCCAATTATTGCACCCGGCAGGACATTGAATCTTACATATACAGGATTTGTTTATTTAATCCAGTAACATGCTGGTACAAGAGTATATAATTTAAAGCAATATTATTCTACAATAGAGCCCTAAAATCTAGCAAAACAATGCGAACTATGCTCGAGAAGGCTATCTCATTAACTCCATTCAGTGATTAGGATGTTAGTTAGTTCTCATCTGCTAACAAATTTTCAACCACAAAACAGGAGACAGGGACCATGTGCTACCAGGGTGGCTGAAAATTTTGAAGGACTATAGATAGGAACA
The DNA here is from genome assembly GCA_003724115.2 of Anethum foeniculum. Classification (NCBI taxonomy): domain Eukaryota; kingdom Viridiplantae; phylum Streptophyta; class Magnoliopsida; order Apiales; family Apiaceae; genus Anethum; species Anethum foeniculum. The sequence goes on along the minus strand of PHNY01195198.1, from coordinate 5,868 downwards.
AAGATATTATAAGAGGAAAGCAATGGACTACTGGCTCTGTACAAAGCATGAAAATCAAAAGATGTTAAAAAACACAAATATATATATCAGATCAACAATTGCATCAAAACATTACTGCCAAACATGGTAGAAAGTGATCAATAAAGTTGGACTGACAAATAAACGAAGCTTAAAAAGTTGTAAGTTCTCGATAACTGTTATTACAACCTGCTCGTTAGCCAGCGGGGGAAGACCACCAACATAAACTCGGCGCGCATGCCTTGTAGCCTACAGAATTACAGGAATGTTAGCTGCACATTAAGATGTGGAAACCTAATAAAGTTCTACACTACATAAACACTTGTACATATACCTGCTGAGTCATGGCTTGTGCCGGCATCATGGGAACAGCTCCCATCTGATAAACCAGTTAATATAAATATCGAGTTCACTAAGGATTAATCAAAAAAGTAATGACTTTCAGATGCAGGATGCTTGTGAGCTTAACCTGTGCCGTTCCAAAAGGAAACATATTCTGGAACATTCCAGGCATGGCTTGAGGAACTTCTGGCTGCTGGCCTGCATTGTAAAGTAAGAAGTAAATACCCGAAGAAGTATTCCGCAGCCAAAAGAACATAGCATGCTGCAAGCACACATAAAAAAGATTCTCCCTATGAGCAAAGAATCATTATTACCAATGTAGATAAAAAAATTATTTCAACGGAAAACCTAATCCATACCTAAATCTTTTTATCATTGAGACTCTAAAATAAGAAATAAGTTCCACCTCAAATGCTGGGAAAACAATTGCGAGTCTACCATAAAACAACGGGTTGCCAGTTGAAGGAGAACAAGATCCAGCTAATCGAGCATCGGTTCCCCGTTGAAAAAATAATCTACTGATGTAATGTCCAAGGGAAGCACAGTAGGACATGTAACCCAACATTGCCTTCTTTATGCAAATGATAAACAAACACAGAAAGAAACAACCACACACAACAGACAACAACACAACAATTGTTCTCAGTTTTGATAATAATAATAGTTGTATAAACAAAATGTACATGCACCATAACGACTACAGACATGACACGGTATTATCTGAATGGGGAATATCTGTGATGAAATAATCTTTTCAACATAAATAAATGCATGCATATTTGATAGCCACTGACCTGGTGCACCAGGCATGGAGGTAGCAGCCGTAGGTGCCATGTCAAAACCACTTGTCCGCTTGCTGTCGAAATAATAATTCATAATACAACAATATTATCACTATGCATTTGAATTCCAACCATTTTATCAGTCAGCAGAGTTTAAATGTAATTATCACATGACTTTATAAGCAATAACATAGAATACAATGGCATCTCCCAATGCTAAGATGTACGCTAAATCAAAACCATCCGTAGTCCTATCCTATGTAATACTATAACAAAATGGTAAGAATATAGTTGTTAAAGAAGAGCACACAGCAAATGCTGTCATGTTCGGATACTGAAGATGTGAATGAAAAGGGATTTTGGAACCATTAGTGCTTTCCAACTTTCTGACTCATAAATCAAAAAAATGTGCATGTTATTTTTTAAGCTACTTTTGCCGACATAAGTCAGGAAACTCAGACAGCACTTAATTCAAGAAACATGAAAAAAATAAGATCTTCATATATAACAATAAAAGGAAGACAACCATAGCAAAAGCAATAAAAACCACCAAAACCACAAAGAGAGGGATTCTTGTAAAATTTTGGAAAAGAGAGGAAGATTTTCTGGTTTAAAATTTTATAACCATCATGCATTACTAATTGAATGCATGGCAAGACAACAATACCATTTTATCGGTTATATTTTGTGTCGCAACACAAAGCTAAGGCAATCTGCATCCCCTTGCATCATATTTATGATATTCGAATTAAGTTAAATATTAGTTAAATTCATTTCATATTCACATTGGCTACTAATAGCAATGTAATGCTCAAGAATGTTTTCAGGACTATATTTACCAAAAGTAAATAGCATTACTATAATCAGATATTACTACAAAAGACAGACAAAATAATCGATAAGCGGGACATGTTACTAAATAACATACATATAAAGCACCATCTCTCAGAAAATAAATGAGTGAAACCTAATCAGCCAAAAAAATAATTCTTGGCCAACAAATATAATTTTAGCGCAGAAAATGACAGGAATATAGTAATGCTTAAGAATGCAAATTAAGACCTTTTTGAGCGAGATCTGGATTTGTCCCTAGATCTCTCCACTGATGGGGACCGTGATCTGTGTCTATGATGCCTTTCTTTATCTCGATCATAATCATGGCGCCTGCAAAGTGGACTTTCAGACAGAATATATCCATAACAATAGAAAAGGCATGCTCCGGTTAATGGAAATAAGCTGCAGGTTCTTTTTAAATTTTGTTGAGAAGCAAAAGATAAGCATCGAAAAAAAGGTACATAAGCATCACTAGGAAAAGTAAACATTTGTACATCATCATTTCTATTTCCGATTTCATACAGAAATGCAAAAAAAACATCAGTGTTACAAATGTTTATAAACAAAAGATAATCAAAAGTACAAACTGGGTCCTTTAAAGACAATGGCAAAATAGAAAGAATAGAAACTGAAGGGCAAAACTGTAGAAACAGCAAGCTCCAACCACAACCTGTTGTAATCATGATTTCTGGAGCGACCACTATCCTCGTTTCTGCCCCTTCCTCTTCCATCTCTGCCACTTCGATCGTTGTAATCACTATGACGGCGATCCCTTCCTGTATCCCTATCTTGATCTCTTTCTCTAGTCCTCAACCTCTCACGTTCTGGCTCATTATATTTTTGCTGCAATGGTCATTTAGAAAATTCAAGCCACTAAGTTCCCTTGCAAAATTAATCAACTGTATTGCACAAGAGGAGAGGTAAAACAAAAGAAAACATAATTAGGAGTAACAACAACCAAGTCATTTTCTATTTACAATAAAAAGTCCAAAGTGTTTCATCTGTTTATTTCTCTGTCCTTTTACAAATCCAGTATGATCATAACCTTACATGGTAAGATCTTGACACACAAATGTACAGGTAAACCTAACATCACAAGGGTAACTTCAACGTCTAACACGACTACCGGCACAATTGAAGCTTACTGATTCATCACATACACCCATAATTCATAAGCCATAGTAATAAACAAATAAGACCAAATACTTTTGACACAATAATCACTCTCCACAAGAGTCTACCATATAAACACCCAATAAACATCCTTCAAAAAGCCGAACACTTCTTCTAATAGATAAATGCCTTTTTACTTAAATCACTATCAAACATTCCGCCAAAAACACTATACATACATAACGGAATTTAAATAGTTCAAGAAAATCTATTAATAATGTCATCCTAATTCCATTCTTTTTAGCGTAACCATAAACACTACATCATTTTCTCAAATTATTATCAAATTACTTATAAAAATTAAACAAATTAAATTAAAAAAAAACAAAAATTGAACTGAAAGATTCAAACTTTATAAAAATTAAACTTCAATTGTGCGAATTTTCATATAAAAACACTTCAAAACACTCAAATAACAATAAAAAATAGAATAGTGAGTAAAAGATAGAACCTTTTGATGTCGATCTTCGAAAACATCGTAGGGCGAAGAACCGCCTTGATCGGCATCGCCATCTCCATTGTATCGATTATCGTGACGAGACATCTCCTCCAATTATACACACAGCAATTGTATATATATTTGCCCTAATTGATCCAAGAAGAACAAGTAAATAGAACCCTAGAACAACAAAAGAGGAAATTATTTTGTGAGGATTTAAACGCTTGGGCTTGGGTTTGGGTATTTCTATCTATGGGCTTTCAACATTGTTAGATCAGGGGTTTTGCAGAGCAAGTGGGTTTCAATTTCTTAGTCAAAGTGCGTTCATGGGTTCGTTGACCCGATTAAACCTATTCAAAGATGGTTAAAAAAAGTTTAAAATATTTTATTGAAAAAGAAAATAAATTAATCGAATTATACGAATTAGGTACATGTTCTCCATTTTTCCGATCAATCCAACCCAACCTGATTTAACTTAAAAGTCTTGTTCGATAATTTAAATATCATCCCCAAGATTTGTCGGAACAAATATTCAAATTGTAAGGCATAAAAGCATGATTATTCAAAATTATTATATGCTATACATTATATAATATATCATTATTTTTCATTTGTAGTTACATCTCGTACATGTGCATAGAGTGGGTAATGGGTCGTGTACGTGTACGTGTAAATTCATTCAATGTACTTTCGTATTTTCGTGTCAAAATATTAAAACCGAACCCTACCAAGATTTGTATTTGTGTACTATTTGATTGACACTAACCCGGAACTAATATATTTGTGTCTACCCGTTTAGTACACGAATTATATACGAAAAACAATATTAATTGTTAGAAAATGCAGTAGTCAAATATAATATATATAATACTAGTAGACTAAGCCGCGCTTCGCAGCGGCCTTATAAAAATTATTAAGAAAAATGTCTATAAAAAAATCTACAATATCATATAAATTAGTGAAAAAAATTTATATCAGAAATATAAATAGACAATATCATCCAAACACCTGTATATTAAAAATAATAATTTGATGTCAACCTTGTCGTGGTAGTAAAAAATTTGAAAAGGTGACTTAAAAAATTTAAAATAAGTAACTTATGACTTAAAATGAATAAGTGACTTATAAGTGGTAAGCAGATAAATGCTTATAAGTTATGTAAGTGTTTGGTATATTTTAGATTTTTTTTTTAACTTAAATGAACCAAAATAAATAAATTTTAAATATAATTATCTTAGTTTGTGAATTATAAGTTAAATTAACATTTTAAAACATATATTTAAAATTTAAAGTTAATAAAAAAAGTGAAAAATTAAAATAACTTGAAAAAAAGTACGTCGTTACCATACATTCAACTTATCAGCTTATAAGTTATAAATTCGACTTATAAGTTGAGCTGACAAACACTCGTCGATAAGTACTTACGGGCTTATAAGTCGATAAGTCAACTTAAATGAGATGCCAAACAGGCCCTATGTATACTTGTAGCCTCAACGGATAAATTACTATACATTATCCGTTGAAAGGAGTAATTTGTGTTATTTTCACAAGTCTGTAACACATTCG
>PHNY01195141.1:1934-12276 GCA_003724115.2 Anethum foeniculum | reverse complement strand
GTACATAAAGACTAACCCCTTCTCCAAGCTCAGCCAAACCCTCACACCTCTCGCTCACCTCTCCTGTAAGTCTGTGTCTTCAACTTTGTGTATTAATTAATGTCTTTAATTTTATGTACGTTTGAGTATCTATCGCTAATTTTATTTTCGTTTTCATTTTGTATACATTTTATATACGTCTGTTGCTAGCTATTTCATATACTTATGTTACTTGTCCCGGTTCTAAGGTATCCAGAAGTTTGCATGAGCCTGTGGCAAAACACTTTTGATATTTGATCTTATTTCCCAAACTAGGTTTTGGCTGTTTAGTGAGATCTTGTTGAAAAATGTTGTCATTTTTATATATTATAATTGAAAATTAAACTAATCGACGACAAATGTTTGAAATATTGTGATTGATCTATTATTTTACGTTTCTTAGGTAATTTTGGATTTGAATATTGTTCTATATGGAAAAATGCTTAGTTTACACAATACACGCACTCTCATTTCTCTATTGGCTTTTATCTCCTTATTATGGTGTCATTCTTTTGTGTTATTGTTATGCATTTTTTAGCTGACTAATCTATATTGATTAGGATGGTGATGGAGGACCTCTTATAACTAAGATGGGTCATGTGTAGACCTGGCAATTCAGATAATCGGTTCGGTTCCGGATCGGATCCGCTTTCGGTTATGATATATTCAGAGACCGTTCGGATCGGATCGGATGTGATTCGGTTCGGGTCTAATTCGGATTAAAATCGGATTAAATCTTCGGATTAAGATCGGTCAAAATTCAGCTCGGATTAAATTCGGTTCGGATAATAACTTATTCATTTTTAAATTTGTGAGACTTTTAAAATATATCTTTTATTAAATGTAGTATTTTTAATATAATATAATGTACTTTTTCAAAAAAATACGATTGAATAAATATATTATCATAAACATAAAATTATTTTAAGTATGAATTTTGCTTATATAGAGGAAATTTTCGTAATAGTCAATGGACATTGACAATAAGTTATGACCATTTAAACTATAACAACTAAACTAAACACAATTTTATCAATTTTCTAATTCGAATTTATATCGGATTCATATTTCGGGTCATATTTGGTTCGGATAATATATTATTTGGTTTTGTTCGGTTCCAAGTTATAATCGGATCTAGTATTTCAGATCATTTTCGATTAAATTTTCGGTTCGGGTAATTTTCGAATCGATTTAAATTGGTTTTCGGATCGATTTAAATTAGTTTCCGGATCATTATCGGATAATATAATTCGGATCTTGGATCGAATCTCGGCTCCATGAATTTCGGTTCGGTTATTCGGATCCAGACCCATTTTGCCAGGTCTAGTCATGTGCGTGGTATCAATTTCTTTGATGGCTATAAAAATTTTCATCATCTCCCGACATCGGTTATCCTTTCATGCCTAAAGAAGTGGGAATCTCACGGGTATGCAATGTTCATTGTATAAAGCCTGTTTATTATGCTGCCATCTCTTTTCTATATTGTTTATTTATTATCAATTTAGTGATTAGTGATATATATACAAGGCTTAGCCTGACGGATATCTTTTTTCCATGGTTAGTAAAGGTCGATTTTTCGAGCCTTAGTGCAGGCAACTGTTTGCATGAGATTTTAAGTTTCTTGTATTCAAACATTATAATTAATATGGTACTTTTGTTATGTTGGGTGTCATTGAGAGTAAAATTTTTGATAACCGGTCCTTTTTATATGTTCGCGAAAACTATTAACTTTATAATCTTCTAGGTCTCAAAATCTAAATTATTTGGTTTATATACTTTAAGAAAAGTAAATATGAAGATGGTCAAAGTTGTACATTGGCCATTTAGGTAGTCAAAGTGTTTAAGAAACGGGAGTATACTTTTTGCTTGACAAGCTGGTATAAGTTTTATTAAGTATGCCTCTAGGTTCTTATCTGTTTGCTTATATATGCTTTCTTATGGTTCTAAAAAGAGACGTGTCATGTTATAATATTTAGTTGGGGGCCTATGGTACTTGTGTCTTCTCTGTTTGGTTTCAGAATGTGATTTTGCTGTGGTTCACTTTGTGTTTTAGATGGCTCTTACAGCATGTATAGATAACTGTGGTGCATCCATTTTAGATTTGGCTGAACCACTTGAACTAATAGTGACATCGAGACTTTTAGGTAGGTTGTGTGAGTGTAGAGACCACTTATTGAGGCAGGATTTAAGAAACACGTAGTCTGATGTGGCATATGGAAAGCTTAGCTTGGCGATTGACTTGTAATGTCCTTATTTAGGCTTTAATTGTGAAGTGGGGGCTCATTAACAAACATGACCATTTTGAGGATGATCTCTTTGAAGGTCTTCATATAACTCATTCCTATGTATTAATCTACATTACACTAAATCAATCCATTTTTATTAATTACTAACTAGAGATAGTACAGTAATATGATTTTCATCACAACAGTACTTGGGACAGTTTAACGATGTTGCATTAATTTTTAGGTGATGGTGAACAAAGAGATGCTTATCGTCCAAAGTCGGGATTTTTCTTGGGTATTGGCATGGAGTTATGGTTTTAAATTGAGGCTGAACGTCATTGAGACAACCAGCCATGTTGTAACTATTGAGTTTGTGGGACTGAAATTATATGTGTTGTCCATGTGTGTTTTCGACAACCAGAAGGTTTTCATGGACGATAATAAAGCTGTTATGGCTGTCACAGCTATGGTAATGGCTAAGAAAAAATCATCATACATCGAACACCACTCTATCGGAACATGTATAAAAAATGCTTTTATGATACACTACAACAACCGAGAATAAATCTTTGGATAAATGTGCATCTAAGAGGAAAGGAGAACATCATTTTATACCTTCCATTATAGTTTGGAACCCAAGTGTTGCGAAGTAATCTGCCTTTTACTTCCATTATGCAAATCATTGATGTAAGGATCAGCATTCTACCTTAAAATTCAAATCATTGGTATGTCCTTTGGATTATAGAATAATTCCAATAAAATTTCTTCCGACACTATTGTGATTTTGGATTTGGCCGCATGAACAACTACTTTAGCTATTTAAGTGACACTGACTCTTTAGAAGAACTTTACCGGTTCAAAGAATCTACTCTCCAACAGGCTCACTAGCCTAATTTTTTGAAAGAGTTTTTAGCTTTTTTCTCAGATGCAGCTAACAGTAATAATAAATGATTATATAAATATGTATTTTATTATAGAACTTCAAAATGTACATATGAATGATTCTAGCAATTGCTTTAATACATGCAGTATAGTTGTGCAATCATGGTTTGGATTCAGTGTGGTTGACATTGCTGAGCTCCCTTATGATGTAATGGAAGCAATAGCTAAAGTCTGGTTGGATGTGACAGCTCTGACAGGTGCCGTGACAATGTCGAGGGGCATTGTCACAAATCAGGTAATGGTACAAGTTAGTTGTTTACATATATTTTGAGGATCCTAGATGTGATAAATTGATAGGTGAGAAGTTGTGTTTATTTTCCCAATTAGTTGCACAAAATTTGGTTTGTTGGCTTGTTGTTTAGAATGGGTTTTAGTGAAAATGATGCTATACACTACTGCTTATTAAATATACAATAAAAACATATCTACTCGATTATTTTATGCTCCCCTCACCCATCAAAAAATTCCAAGACATTTTGTTTCTGCCTGGATTTGTTGAATATTTAGAATCACAGTTAAATTCAAAATTATGTCTTATCATTGGTACAAGCCTTTAAAGCTACCTCAAGATCAATTGCTTATGAGCTTTGAAAGGATCTTGTGTAGGTACATGAAGGGTCACCCGCCATTGAAGTTGGGGTGTGTTGTGGAGACATAGTCATGGAAGTTCTGGAGAGAGTTTATATATCATCTGTTTCGGAGGTATTAGATGTGAATTACGTTATGTATCTTTCTTGTCATGTTTTGATCCCGCTGAAACTTTTGATCAATATGCTCTTCTTTCATATTTGATAGTATTCCCGAGTACTAAGTATCGTATCTGACATTTTGAGTGCCACTTCTACTCGCGGGACTCTTGATTCTGCACAAAAATTTGTGGTAAGATTTACAACATTTAATTATTAATTCTTTAGTTTAAATCTCTTTTTCAGTCTGTAAATATATTTTCATTTTTTTTGACTTAGGTGAAAGTATGTGATCCTGAATCTGGTAATGTTAAAATAGTGTGGGCGAAGAATCTTACCGTTGATAACAGGAGGTTCTGTTGCAGGTAATTAATCTGTGTTGTGTGTTTAGCGTATGATCCATGATGTTATAAATGTAATGCGAATTTCATTTGTATTTCCACATAATTTTTACTGCTTATATACATATAATTTTTGCAATTGTTTGCAGTTGGCCTGGAGATGAGTATGACTTGTTCAGGAATAAGACCCCTCTGTTTGGCTCTCAAACGGATTGTTTTTTTTATATTGGATTCAATGACAATCTATGTTTATATTGACCTCACTCTTATGTTTAACCTTTAACGTCTATTTTCCGTCTAGAATATGATGTAAAGCATATAAGGTTCCACAGTATTGATTATGTGTCATTTCAGAACACAAGTAATGTCATTTAATTGGTTTATCTATCATCTTATATGATGAGTTGGTTTGAATTGATGTTGTAAAGATATATGATTGTACCTCTTCTGTTCTTTTCAATTTTCCACACAGAATCGTTTCTGAAATTTTTGATAACACGTGGAAAGAAAAAAAAACTGAAAAAAATGATAAAAATAATCACAATATGTATAAATAATAAGTAAATTAATGTGTGAATACAACGGTAATGTTTACATATTTTAATTTTTGACTTTAAGATATATAAGTATAAATTTTGAAATATGCTCTCCCCATCTTGGGTGATTTCGCACAAAGTGACAAGCTTGACTTGTTCCTCAATCTAACTCATAATTTCAGTGGAATTTACCTTTCGAACTAATTATTGCCAATTTATTGATGAAGAAGAAAAAAAAGATTATAATGTATTTCTTGAACTGCACAACAATAAATCAGGAAAATTAGCAACTTCAACAAAGGTAAGTGAAACATAAAAATGTAAAATTGGGATGTGCATGTATCTTTATTGTCATGTTTGGCAATCTTGTTGCAGACAACAGTAACAGTTTTTTGATGGAAAGCAATAAAAATACTGTTTGGTAAAATTTTGGGAATCACACCCTTGTATTGTGCTCAAAATGTCGGACCACAACATCATTGAAACCGTTTGTTCATCCATTATTCAAAATAAGAGCCCTGTGGACAAGTAATGGGCATTACACAATGATAGATCTACTAAATAACCTAACTACAATATAATCGTAAATATGCATAAATATATCAATCGTGACACAAAGAAAAATAAATGGAAAATCAATAATATTACAATATGTACACATCAATACGAGACATATATCACACAACATAATCGTGAATATGCATAAACATCTCAATCATGACGCAAAAAAATAGAAATGAAAAATTAATAATATTACAATATATATACATATCAGTACGAGACATATATCACATATAACCGGTGCAAAGCTGAGATGAAATCAACAATAATACAAGTAAATATAAACATAAACATATATAATGAGAGACTATCAACAATAATGCAAGTAAATATATACACAAACAGATATAACGAGAGGCTTACAGAGAGATTAGAGAGATTCGAGTTGAGACGATGATCCAATGAGGGAGAAAGAACGTGTAAGAGAGAGAAACAAAATGAGGGTTACAATTTTCAAAGCCCTGCTTTTTGGAGAAGGGGTTTATAGCCCCGGAACCGGTCCGTGTAATTTTGTGTTTTCATATTAAAATTCGTATACCCTAATATGTATTTGGGTTTATGATTTCGCAATTCAGTTTGATATATTAACCCGAAATTAATATATTTTATTTACTTATTTTATATAATTACATAAATTTTATACAATATTTTAAAATACTAAGTGTTAAAAGTATACTAGATAAATAATTTCGAACCAACAACAGATGATTTGAATATATAACACAAAAACTAGCGTAAATATACGATAACATCTTAAAATGCAATAAAATACAAATTAGTCAATCCTCGGGAAAACACAAAATTAAGCAAGGTGGATATTTCTGTATTATTATAAATAACATCCTCGGGAAAAAAAAAGTCAATCCTCTCATAAATAAATTAAGAGGTAATAATATACATCAATGATCGATGAGAATCAGAGTAAGAACTAACATACCGGAATTAAGCCTTGATTTTAACTTTAATGACAAGTAGTCGACAGTGATCCTCATATCAATCAGAAGTACTGAAAATAGATCCTACATACCACGTATTCAAAGTTGATTCCAAATGTTGTTTCCGCAAATTTCCTGAATTTCCAAGTAAAACTAGTTACAATGAAAGTTAAATGTCAATGATTGAAAATATAGTTCGGAGTGAGGGTTGTGTATGAAGGCTCAAAAGAGAGTAAAACAAGAGTGGAACTTTATATTTCGATCCTCATGATATGTTAGAGAATTTTATAGGTGTCCAACATGTTCTTTAATCTCGGAAGGCTTGCAGATATCGCTTGATCTCAACATGACAAAGTACATTATCCATTAAAAACGATTCCCAGGGTACTCCTATACTCCCTCCTTTTCAAAATAGATGTCCACTTTCAAAAAATCACACATATTAAGAAATGTGAATGTCGATGAAAAAAATTGTATTAATTGCATTAATTAAGTATAATATGTGGCATATAGTTGATCTTGGAAATATAAATTAGAGATATGTGAACTAGAGTTGGTTTTGGAAATACGAACTTCCATTGGAAGTTGACGTGGACAACTAATTTGAAACAAATTTTTTCCCCTAAAGTGGACATGTATTTTGAAACGGAGGGAGTAGCATGTAACATAATCAATTTTTTAACGTTTTTCAAATTTAATATTTTCATTTCTTAACTCTCCACGCATAGATTGAGAATTCAGGATCTATCACAAATAGCATACGGGTATAGATATCAAATTTCTACGGTGATAAGTAATTTTTTTACTGAGGTATTTATTACTATATTTGCCAACTTGAAGAATGCATATAGTTTTTCAATTTATGACCCCTGCTGTGTAGCAACTTTAGTTTAAACACACAGAAAAACTACAGACATAGATAACAGGTGATAATGAAGCCTAACTTGCAGAATTTAAAGGGTCACATAGCTTGCTAAAAGAATCGATACAAACAAGTATGCAACCTTTTATCTATTTTTAAACAGAACAGAATCATCCAAAGTACCCAACGTAATTAATCTGAACAAATCTCTGTAAAATATTCAATAATTTCGAGTAAGGTAGAAAAGTGACGTACTTTGCATCTTGCTCAATAAAATTATTTCCACTCTGCATCTGCGGAAGTGTGCACAAGTCACATCCCAGGTAGAACTCTTATCAAATATCATTAGGTACGTAAACTTGTCAGCTTCAAAAGGTGCATATAAGGTCAGAAGGAAAAGACAGTTAAAAAAACTATAGAATTTCTCCTTCTGTTTCAACCTAAGCAATAGCTTTTGATTGGTGAGCGGACTTATCCTAGAATTTTACAGCAAAATAAAGCACTTTCTACTAATTAATTCAGATAGCCAGACAATATCACCGCATCTCAGCGCCTTCAGCACTTCAGCAAGATAGATACTGCCAATATCAACGCATCTCAGCCTCTTCTAAAATGACTCAAACTATGGCCCCACCTTGGCTAGGTCAGCTTGAACAGCATTTTATCTTTAACTCCTACAACTACCCTCCTATCTGGTGTGGTTCTGGTACTACATACTCATAGACATGCTGGTCATGCTGCTGTCCACAGAATCTGTTGTTTCACTCGTTTTCCCAATACTACTGGATTCGTCACTAGCTTAACCGGCCAAAGTATCATTAGGAGTTCCTAGATCCAATGTTTACTTTCCCAAATCAACTAAACTTTCAAGCAATCCACTTATACTCTTTAAAGAAGTATGAACGTCTGGCCTGGAAACAATGCCTTGGGCTTCAGTAACCTGCAATAGGTCTGTTTATGGATAACTAAGGTTCATTTACTTATACATTAACAAACTTTCATGAAGAACATCTGGTTTGCTCAATCTTTTTGATTGTGCATCTATGTAGGGCATGTCAACTGAATATCTGATATCATCAATCGTGGTAGAATATGGTTCAAGCAGAATAACCATCTCATCTTCTTGTTCCATTATGCATTATGAGTTGAAGCTTGTCCACAATGTCAGTTTTCTCTTGTACTACGGCTACAGGTTTCCTAAGAGCTGCAGGCTAAAGTGAGATAAATTAGAAGATTGTTAAATATTTAAGAAAAGAAGAGCACAATTAAATCATAAAAAGTGAAACACTCGCGATTGAGATACAGGAGGGACCGCTCTGTACATATAGTATGAATCCAATAAGTGTCCATTTCCATCTCCAAGACTAGTATGAATTTGATGTATAATCTGTCTACTTTCAGTGATGGATTGATAAGGCACTAATAAGCTTACTGATCAACATCGGGTCGGGGGCTAACATATTCGTTCATATAGTAACCCCATATCCACTAATCTATTACGTGCATTAACTGCAATGGAGTAGTACATAATATAAGCATAAATTAGTTAAATGTTAAAAGATATAAATAGATGGAAATTATCAGTTAACATGCATGCTATACCTCAAGCTAGTTCGAAGCTACCAAACATGGTCCTCGATTAACAGAATAACATCATGAAATAGCTCTCAAGTTTGGCTACAGGAGCGATACAAGAGTAGTTTCCTGCATTCTGCAGAATGCGAGCACTATGACACAGTGGTTTTATAATTTGGAGAGTTATAGAACTGTCCTCATCAATATATATCTCATCCATTAGAAGATCCCTTGAGGGTCTAACTAGCCTTTCACTTATCATTAGAATTTCAATATAGATGCCTACACATCACTAGCTTGTATAAGATCTATATGTTATTTGCAACGTTCAAGTTATCACAGCACACTTTTTTAGTACTCCTGATTCCTAAATCTTAATCATCTATTTTCCTAGCAGAGTGTTTGAGTAGAAAATAAGTCTCTAAATGTAAATGTAAACGACTCTATATATGGAGAATTCATGTAGACTTATAAGGACTCTGAATTTGATAGTACACTTATGTAAAACTCCTATATATAAAGGAGAATTCAGGGATACTATGGTTCAAGTATATATATTTTAAATAGAGTAAATTCCACATCGCTTCCTCTTATCACCATTTTGATGACTTGTATATACATATTTTAATTTCACAACTCAAATAATATGCATCCTCTAACCACATTTTGCCAAAGTGCCAGTGGAGTGCAATTTACTCGCTAAAATAGAATATGGACAATCTGTACAGAACCATGTTTCTCTACTGGGACTAAATATACGAGGTTGAAGTGTTGAACCACAATTACCACCATAGAGATTCAAACATCACGTACCGTTAAGCTCAACATCTGTGTCCTTTTTGCTTCTCCCCATCTTCGTCAATGCATCTAGAAAGAAAGAGACATATATATATATATCACGAAAAGACTGCACCTTTCATATTAATCTTACATTGATCAAGCTTATTTACAAAAGAACGACAAAGCCAGATGCATCTACTTTTGCCAACTTGCAAAGTTCTTATCAGAATCTAGTGAATCAAATGATCACCATATACAGTACATACATCAAGGACTTAATTACGCGCAGCCCAAGATACGAACCAAATGATCACCATTTATATTAATCCATACATCACAAATCAAAATAAGTTAAACAAATAATGAATGACAAATATATTAATCACGGACAAACCCTAAGGTATGTATAAAGACGACATATACGTAGTGCACAACCAAGTACAATAGGATTTTCAATCGTAAGATTGTTAATCAAACGTGTACAAAGATTCCAGTATACGGATCAATTAGAGGTTTTTTAGTATTCACTCTTGATTAACCAAATATAAATAGCTAGCAATTAAGAACTAAAACCCAAAGAGAAAACGCAAAGACCTTGAAGTATTAATCTATATATAACACGAGGTAATATAAGATGCATATAACATCTCTTCATGCGTTCTCGCAGGATTATAACAACAATGGCAGCCAGGGAGGAAAAGAGAGTTATGGAGACGTAGAGAGGGACACATTAGGGTTTACAATAGAATGAATTATTTCACATGAATATCAAATTGAATAATGCTAGGTATAAATATAACAATTTAGACAACACTCGTCAGACAACACTTGACCAAAAAACCGTTGCACAGAATTTTCATACAACGGTTCTTTTCAACCCT
>PHNY01195056.1:19842-39242 GCA_003724115.2 Anethum foeniculum | reverse complement strand
TTTCTCAATTTTTTGAATTAATAAGTATCAAAAATTATAATTACCTTATATTCTTCATTCAGATAAATACTAATAAGTCAACTCATAATTATGCCAACAATAGTTTCCTTGAAAATAAAAAGAAATATTTTCCTAGATATACTTTATAAGTCAAATATAACCAACTCATAATTATGTCGACATTAGTTTCCTAAATATTAAAAAAAATAAACCAATGCATAATTATATCAATATGTCAAATTGTGTTACGCGCAGGTTACTTTTAATATTTTTACATTTATGTTCTAAAATTATACTCCCTCCGTCCCACTCATTTCTTTACAGTTTTTTCCTCATCATCGGCACGCATTTTAAGACTATTATAAAGTATAGTTCCGTAATTTTTTTTTAAAATTTTTATTTTGAATAAAAATTCAAACATTATATTTTTATTTAGAATGAAAAAAAAATTAAAATAATTTAGGAAACTATACTTTATAGGAGCATTAAAATGCGCGTCGAGCCCCCCGTCCCCCAATGTAAAGAATTGGGTGGGACGGAGAGAGTAGTATTTGTGTTTATTATTTTTACCTTTTTTATATGAATTTCTTTTTATTCTTCTACCAAAACTTTTAATTTTATTTAATGTCATGTTTATAAAGATAATTATATTTCTAATCAAACTAATTAATTACTTGTATATTTATTTTAAAATGCATGCATACCAAAGAAATATTATAATATTATAATTGAATATCTTTGGTTAGTTTTAATTTTCTTTCAACTTAAATGATCAAAAGTGGTGTGTATATACTAGAGCCCGTTTGACAAATCTTATTTCTCATAAATAAGTTACTTATTTCTGAAAAAAGTACATCAAACTCTATTTTTTTCTGAAATAAGTTACTTATTTTCTGCATATAAAGATTATTAAACCCCTCCCAAATATTAAATTGTAAAAATTAATACATAAATTTAAATTTTTTATTGAAATAAGTCCTTATTTTTTACTTTTAAGAGGAGCCAAACAGCCTCTACATTTATCTTAATATCTCTTTTTTACTTTTGTGGGCCTTCCCCTTTTCTAACTTGCGCTTAATCTCCTTATGCAGGATAGTTTAAAATAATTTTTTTGCAAGAGGTGATTCTACAAACATTCGGAAAATCATGAACATAGAAAGAATAAGGAATAACTCGAGGACAAGTAGCCAGTCACCTCCAGGTGTTTGAATAAATGTTACTACATTTTTACGCGATTGTGTGTCTATACATGGAGTCTCAAGTCTAGCTCATTTCTTTACCTAACACAACATTATATATATGATTTGTTGTTTTTTCAAGATAAATAAATGATTAAATGTTGTATCAGTTCTAACAAAAAGCAGACATGCAAGCAATAATACAGATATGTATTGTTTCTTATTGTCAATTATAATTATAATCTATTTTCAGAAAATCAAAAGTTCCTGCAATAAATTTTGGATGGAAAAAAATCGAATTTAGCAACTGGTTAGACCGATTATTACTCCAGCTTTGTCTCTGGAAATCCAAACTTATTGCTGGTTGATCAACTCAAAGAGGAGTAGAGAAATGAGAAGTTGGCAGCACACAATCCTCAAGACCACCCAAGCAACAGAACATTGCCATCAATGTTAGAGTCCTAATAAATCCAGACCATTGCCACCATCTACCTGAGCTAGTAAGCTAATAATTCTCATAAATAAAACTACTTTAAAATTTGTAATAGACCGGGTTTTTTTACGGAGATTATTTTTGTTTGTCATTTGTGCAGACTGCAAAGGCATCTTCAAACAAGAGTAGAAATGAAAGCTCGATGCCAAATAATATATTATTCTGTGAATTAGCTTCAAGACTTTAGCGAAGCTTATAATGAAAAAAAGGGGAGTATTGTTGGGCGCAGGAAATTCTAATTCAATGCATAACAGGACTTCTAATTCAATTAATAACATGGGTTATAAGACTGATAAAATGGGCAACTACAAGTCTACAACCAAAACACTCTGGCTCGAAACACTCTGGCTCAAGCAAAACAACTTTCTTAGAAATGGAGGATAATCAATAATATGATTCCCTAAGCAAGCAATTTTGTTTCCCTTTAATTATATATAGTATATAATTGTAGGCTAATATAAATTTGGATTTACATTTACCTTCCCCTCAAACATATAGTAGAAACTAGTTGGGGCACAATATTATTTTTTTTAAATATCCACCCTAATGTAAATGTAAATGGTGAACTTTGAACTTTACAAGCGTACACACTTTATATACTACATATAAATAACCGCAAGTGACTTAATTTGTTACCGGCATGGTGTGGTCGTCATCTAGTCTTACTACCTAAAAAGTAAATATATAACCTAAAAATTAAAAAAAAATCTAATCAAGAAAAGTATGTATATATACTAATTTTATTCATCAATATTATTATAAAATTTGTATACTATGCATGCATTTTTATGTGGTATAAAGATTGTCACATTACGTTATGAACAAGTATTATGTTTAGAAATATTAAAAAAGTTGGAATTCCATTTAACAAATTTTGGCAACATTTAAACAATTACACAACATGTAAACATTTTAACTATTACATATAAAATAAATGATATACCATCAAAAGGTTGAACTGAAACTTCCATTCTGCATTTGTCCCGTAGGCTTAGACTTTGAAGAGACTTCTTGTCCTAGTGGTTCCATGAAAGATCTTATGTTTTTTGCATCATCCTTAGATTGTGGATACTTCTGTGGCTTAAAAAGTTTCCACATTCCTACAGGATGCTGATTTTTCAGGTTGACTTGTTCCGCAAATCTCCCATATATTTTTTCACAATCAGGATAAGGCTTGACATATAAATTGTGAAACTTTAATCTACTAAGCTTAATTAAAGACTTCAGTCCCACCTCATCACCAAGCCCGCCTTTAGATCTCAAATACACAATGACATTGTATCGCGGAACAATCTGTTTTTCGAAACTGATTCCCAGATATTCTGGAACCTCAAGCAGCCACTGAACATCAATTTTCATCTCATTTAACAAAAAATCAATCTTCCTCTGAATGTCCTTCATATCATATAAAATCACCCTCGGTTCCCTCCAAATAATACTAAAAGCTTCTCTGCGTATTAATCCGTATTTGTATAAGCAATCCACCCTCAGTTTCACTTCGTAACCGGCCCTAAAAGTTCCTTCCTTAAAAATTTCCTCTTTCACTGAAAATCGACACTTCAAACTCCTCAGCATCCTCAAACACTGAGAAAGCTCCCCTACTTCCAACCCAAGAACTCTTGGATCTCTTACAATCTCTTTCTTTACCTCACCCAGACTATAACCCAAATCCTTAAATTCACTCATTAATGGTATCAACCTATTTTCCATTCCAAACGACAAAACCGCAGGAAACTTCCCGAAAACCCAATCAATACCCCTCCTCTCTAATCCAATTCTTTCCAAGAACCTAACTTTATCCAAAATCTTATCCTCACTTGCCATAATCACCATAGGATTCACCTCTAAAACCTTACAAACAGTATCATCACTAAACCCCAAACCCCTAAAACTTTCCACCCAACGATAAACGTCACACGGGTCTAAATCAAATTTTCTACAAACTTCAAGAACATTCTTAATAGCCAATGAAGAAAACCCAAGAACACCAATCTCTTTAAACCCCATTTTCCACCTCTTAAGAAACTCGAATTCAAGAACACTAGGACAACTATATACAACTGAAGCAACAAATTTAGGACATGAATTCAAAGACACCAATATTTTCAGTGACTTTTCGATATCAGAAGAGCTGTAATTCAATAAAAATCGATTCTTTTTAAGAAAATCATTAAGTTCAGAAGCTTGAAATCCATACCTTTGAAATATATGTAACTGTGATTTCTGTGAGAATTGCTGAGAACCATGAATTGGGTCACTAGATTTGGTTGAAAATGAAATGGGTTTTAAGTTTGAGAGCAAAAAGATTGAATCTTGAGATGATTCAATTAAGCTGTGCAAGAATGAATTGGGTTTAATTAGAACCCTAATCGCCATACAAAGACTTGTATATATAAATTCTAACAATAACAATATAACATTACAAACTTGTACACAATCATTTTTTTTTCTTCTGTACTGCTCTTCTGCTACTTTACTTCTTACCACTGATATTATTTTTATTACCGTTTCTATTTTTTCATATAAAGTTTGGACCGGAATAAAAAAAGGATTTTGTTATCCCATGTGCCATGTAAGCCTTACATCTAAACAGTCTTCTTAAATTATTTTTTTTGCACTCCGTTATAAATATCTGAGATTTTTTGCGGAAAGGGAAAAGTCCAATCCGCGAATATTTATAGCGGAAAAAAAAAATTTAATATATCTGACAAATATAGATATGACGCTCTTAGTGCAGTTTGCCAGATAATGCACCCGATTTTCACAAAACCGGGACCCAAATAAAAATTGTGACCAGCTTTCTTCAAAAAGTAAAATAAAATTACAAGAGTTTTAAAGTAGTTGAAAGACTGACACCCCTTCCTCAAGTCATGTTTAAACCATTCCGTTATTGATCTCCTCATTTCTTGATTGTACACATATATCTGTGTGTTGTTGTTGTGTGTAGTACCAGTGTTTTTCTTGAAAATTTAATAGCCATGCAGAGATTATTGTCCTTGAGGTTGCTCTCAAAGAATCATAACACCACTAACACCACTTCATATGTGTCCAACACTTTTGTTTCTCTAACTAAAACAAATCCACTTCAATACTCCACCACCACACTTACAAATCCACAACTAAAACCCAAGATTTTTTTTGGGTTTTTTGCAAATCCAGTTCTTGTGAACAAGATTTTGCAAAGATCCAATGCCATGTTCAAGGCTCAGAACAAGGGGCTACTTGATTTCAAATGGGTGTTTTCGAGAAGTTTTTCTTGGCATAAACATCCGCACTATAGCTCATCATACAACTCGCATTCCAGTTTCAGGTATAACCCTCGGTCATTTGTTTGTTGGATCCATCTTTTTTTTTCCACTGATTTTTTGCTTTATCCCATGTTTTAACATTTGTGTTGTTTTGATATTTACTTGTTTGGTTAGTACCAAATTACCCATATAAATGTATGTTTAAATATTATCAGTATGCCCTTTTCTTGTATATAGTCCGGTGAAATAATGTATTGATGCGAAAAGGGAAAAAAACGCACAATAAAGAGTTAAATTTTAAAATGAGAAAATAAACTTTCTGGAAGCAAAATCTTATATAAAACTGAGAAGTTGTTTTTGTCGAATAAGATTTGTGATAACTTTGTTCATTGGCATCTTTAAGCACTTTTGCTTCACATTATGAGTTTCAGTGATCTGGACATCCACTTTTATTCTCAGGCAATGGTTACAGAGAACTGATCCTCATAACTTGATTTGGGGCTTGGTTGCAGCTAATATAGCTATATTTCTCTTGTTCCACAAAACTAGTAGTCAATTTAAGAGAAGGAACTTTATGGTGAGTTTTCTATCTATTGCTGTTTTTTTTAGTTATTATATTTGTAAGAAAATTAATTATATCTCAACCTTTTTTTATCATTCATAAAACTCGCATGCTCGCAAAGCAGATTTCTCTGGACAATTTCAAAAGCGGACGCCTGCACACATTGATAACTTCTGCCTTCAGTCATATCGATGGTGGACATTTAATCGCAAACATGATTGGTTTGTATGTCTTTGGAAAAAGTGTAAGGTCACATGCCACAAATTTGTTCCGATATTAAGGCTCTATTGCACTTTTACGATATGCTAGTACTATGCTCGGAGAATTTAATATTAAGGTAGCCTGACAACAGACTGCGAAGAAAATGGACATTAGCAATCCAGTATGTGCTTACTAGGAATTGTTGCAAGATGTAATAACATTATACTAGAGATGACATGCTGTTTATTTCCTGAGATTGCATATTGTTGGATGACAAAACTTGTTTAAATGCATTTTCACTTTTTCACAGAGACATGTGACTGTAACTTAGTAGTCATGTATACTAGTTGATCCCGACGTAGCACATATTTGCATCCATTTGAGATTTGTAATAGTTGTAAAAACTGGGCCTTCTTTTTACATTGATTAGATCCTAGTATCCTACCCTGCATGCTTCATTTGTATTAAGAGCATGACAAAGGGCTTAAGAATCCAGTTCTTTTTCCTTGGTACTTGGACATTCTGGACACGTAATTTTGACTATATATCTTTAATATCTGGAAAATATTAGCATTATATGTCGATGCATAGCAATTTTAATGTTTTATAGTAGCAATGGTCCTTTCAATATCAAAAGAAATTGATCGCACAATTGAAATTCTTGATCTGAAACACTTCTGTTGGCAGAAAATTATGGAATTGTCATGCATTCACTACATCTAGGAGCATTCACTACATCTAGGAATGACTGTGAGGATGCTAGTTATTGATGATAATTCTATTTCTGTACAGCAGTCAAGCAACGTAGATTGCCATTTTGTTTTTTAACTATTGAATAGACTATGTGTAAGAATTTATATTCTGAAGCCTTTGTTAATTAATCTTTACATTAAAGAAGATCTCAATCTGGAAAAGCATATCTTTTTCTTATAATTTTATAAATTTGAACTCGGTTGTTATCATTTATTCTTTCAGTATTATACGACCTTAAAAGATAAGCAGCTCTCTCCAAATTTTGAGCTTGGTTGTTACTAAACAGATAATATTGTCTTGTTTATATATTTATTTTCTTTAAAGGTGATTGAAAGATATAATACCATGTAATTAGTTACTGAACTTTCAATAGTGTTACCCTGATTAGTCTATCGTGATTACTAACTTTTAAAAGGCCAGATTGGACGTGCTTTTGGTCCAGAATTTCTGCTGAAGATGTATCTAGCTGGGGCACTTGTTGGCTCAGTTTTCCACTTGGTTTACCATGCCTTTAAGAACCCTTCAAAGGTAAATCATATCTCAAAGTCTTTGAAACATACATAGCTATCTGATGTGGGAGCTTAACTGTCTTAATTAACAGTGGACCTGAGCTTATTTCTTGAATTAATTTTTGTATACCATAATTGAATATTGATTGAAGAACCTATAACCATCATTAGTTATTGATCAGCTTCTTCCTATATAAAAGCCTTGCAGATGGTCTCAGGTAGAGTGTGTAATGATGATTTGATATTGGGGCAATAATTGTGTAACCTGTCTGTTATATTTTATGCGACTTCTCTTATATTATATACAATTCTAGTTTTCTATATATCATATATATTGGTACAGGTTAAATGCAAAGCATGAGAATAACTATAGGTAATATATAAAATCCATATCTCCCACCTTTGCCAAGTACTGCTGATATGTGTAGTATTGATATCTTAAGACTTCTCTATCTGCATTATGTATACCCTCTGATATTCGATATCACAGAGCAAGCAGATGGGGTGCATGAGTCCTTCAAGCGTGCCAGGATTGGTAAGTAGACATCCTGTTTCCCTGGCTTCCTCACTCATCAATCGAAATTGATTGAAGAATATGTTTGTTATCCCTTATCTTGAAATTGGGTCATTACTTCGAATTTACATTTTTTTGACATTTGATATGTGTTCTGCCATGTAGGGGACAAGTGGAGCAGTAACTGCGATCATGCTGCTAGATATGTACTTGACTCGTCCGAAGATGCTCATAATTGGACTACCAACTCCTGCTATCGTACTAGTAAGCTTACTTCAAATTACCACGAGTAGAGAAGTACAATGGTGTCCAAAACTATGAATAATAGGGTGTTTTGTCGATGATTCAGGGCATATATCTGATTATGAAAGATATGTCAAGGATAATTGAGGTATGTCTCCTAAGAAACACTGTCAAACACTTATAACTTTGACAGCCTCATGACTTGAATGTAATGGTTTTAAATCCTCAGCCCCTCCCTGTATACTTAAAAACCTACTGCATTAAAAAAATTTGCAAAGAAAAACAATATCAGAAATGCTACTTGTGAAGAAAATGTTACTCGACGGATTCATGTGTTGCTAAAATTGTACCTACACACGCTTCTCTACATATTTGGTTTCTATGTTCTTTCCCAGTGATTCTTGCTGACGTTTAAAGAGTGTTATCTAAAGCTAAAAGATAGAGGAACCTTCTAAACCTGATCCATTAACATAATAGTGAAGTGGCCACGTGCCTCAGTGTCGCATTTTAATACCGAACATTACTTTATATATTTGTAATTGTAAAATGTTATTTTATATACTAAAATTCTAAATATTTATATACATGTATTACAGTATTAGAGATTTGAATCACTAATATATTACATATTTACATATAAGTATCAAACAAAAAAGTTAATTATAAACTACTAAATTAGAAGTATACAATGACCTAGCAGTCTATTTGCTCTCTAACTATCCTGTTGTCTACCTTATCAGAACCTTCTTTACTTTCTTATTTGTATTTGACTAGTTCTAATAGTGATTCTATCTAAGCTTACATTAAAATCATAATCATAATTTAAGTAGATTATTCTTTTGGATTGTTACGATTAATCATCTGCATAATTAGATTTAGCAGTCAGAAGTTTTCAAAGGACATTCTTGAATGTATTTCCATTGTGTAGATCTTTAGAATTCACGTAAACACAGTAGTTCTTTGCAAAAAGATTTTTTATGATTGAAACAACACTGTTTTTTCTTTGTTTCTCAGGAAAATACACAAGTCTCTAGATCAGCTCATTTGGGTGGTGCTGCAGTGGCATGGGCACTTCGCAGGAAGCGTTATAGGAAACTTGTTTTTCGCTACTAAATTTCATGGAATCTCAGATTTCACAAGTGTAGGTCTGTAAGCATTGTTTCTTTTATTTCATCTATGGGGTCTCATTTCTTCAAACTTGATCTAAAGTAGTCAGAAACCTTTGAAAAACTAATTACTGTAGGATGCTCGGGAGTCGGTTCTAAATTGATTCCAACACGGTTGATGTAACTATGTGCCTGTTGGGATTTACTCAAGTGGAAATAGACACCAAGTGCAGGCCTCTTCAGATGTTGAATGCAGATTTGCTGAACTAGTTAGCTTATTGCCTCCATTTCTAGTGGTTCTAACTTATTGCATTGTCAATGTGATATTCATCAACTGTATGCTTATAAATCCTTTAAATTGCTAAATATTTTTGTCAGATAATTATATTAAAAATAATTAAAAAATGGTTCTAAAATACAGGGATAGTAATGTTTGAACCAAGCAACAAATTCAATTAAAAATGTACAGTAAAATTTGTAAAAATATGCCTTGGGTTGTTGTTTAGGTCATTGCTGAAACTGACCAAGTCTTGTAGATGTAGTTTATCTGTTTTCTTGTTGATTACTTTTAGGAACAGTTTATAGATAAGTATGCTACTTATCTGTGGCTTATCCTTATTTTTAAGTTTGTTATATCAGCTCTATATAGAGCAATGTAGTGAACAAAATAAATTTTCTTCCAGCAGTCTTGAGTTGTTTTTAGATCTCTAATATAAATCTCCACTTTTGTTGATTAAACAGCAACAAAACTTTTATGTTGCCTGCGGACCAAATGGGACTCGAAAACTTCTTCACCATTATTATTCCAGCTCCATCGCCTCTCCAGCTGCCTGCGTTCACAGAAATTTGACAAAATACATAAGCATGTGCTCAATAGAACTTATCAAACAAAAATAATATTTGCTCCAGAGAAGGGCAGTTGTTTCAGTGCCTATTCAGTATCTCAATGACCCATTTAACATTGCCACTTATATATATATGCCCAAAATGAATAGGTAAGTGTAGTTTGATTAATTTTTGGGACAATACATAAGATAGCTTGAGTACTTTATAATATAGAAATAGAGGCAAAAGACACTAGTTTTGAATGAGAGACCTGCAGAATCATTATAAACTTTCAAATATATAACTATTCAACGTTCTTGATTTGAATTTGAAATATATTTAATTTTTTCCATTTTTTTTCTTTTTCTTGGCCTTCTTCATCACTGATATTTTTTCCGTCAAGCTATTACCACTTGCAATGTTTTCGGATGTTAGATTTGGACTTGCAATTGATGCCCTATACTGCACGTATAACATCATTTCTTGTACACAAAATGCACCTTGTTATTCTTGTTTGAAAATATGTATTCTTTTTGAGTTGAGAAATATGGTGACATACCCACCCCACGTAGCTCAGCTGGATGAGGCCGGAACTTTAGGGGCTTACCATTTTCGGATTTAAGCAGGGGTCATTATCCCAATCTTGTAATCTTTATGTTTTGTAACTAAACCCCGAGTATAATAAATAAATTATCAGGAGCTGAACATGATTATTATACAATAATTTGTGGTTGACATGGTAAAAGATTTGTTGGAACTGATTACCCAACTAATCTTGAAAATACAGCTCTGCCAATCTTGTGGAATTCATTAAACCAATATACTCCAGAGATGACTTTAAATTCTAAAAATGCAATGGCTAGCTAAAACTAGTAGGTTTTTAATCCCCTTTCTGTATTACTCTTCTAAATTACTAAAGCAGTGAAATGTACTTCTATTGTCTCCATCACCTGGAAACTTAATAGATTAGATATGAAATGTACTCCTATAGTTTTGAGACACAACTGATCAAGAACTAAATATAATTATAAACATGCAATGGATAAAACTAGCAGGCTATCACTACATGATTCAAAAGCATAAGAGCATTAAAATGTATTACACCTAGCCTTGTCCTATTTCACATGCCTACTTTCCCAACTAATACAGACATGTCATCTACATGTTGAACCTGCACTCTGTTTACTGTCTAAATTTTACCCCTTTCAATTTTCTAATCTTGATTCCACAATCCACACACACACACACTGGTTTCTCTTAACCAAAACACACACACACACACACACTAGTTTCTCTTAACCAAAACACACACACACACACACACACACACTAGTTTCTCTTAAAAATTTCAGTAGCCATGCAGAAATTCCTTTCCTTAAGGTTGCTCTCGAAAAACCATCCCACCAATAATAATAGCCCATCATATATATCTAACACCTTTGTTTCTTTAGCTAAGACGAACTTAACATACACCAAGAAGGCCAATGCCAGTTCAGTTTCTCAGTACTCTACTACTGCACTTTCGAATTCTTGGGTAAAAGTAAAACCCCACAAGTTTTTCGGGTTTCTTGAAAATCCAGTTCATGATTTGTTCAAGGCTCCAAGCAATGGGCTTCTTAATTTCAAATGCGTTTTCTCAAGAAGTTACTTTCTGCGAAAACGTTCCTTCTCTAGCTCATCAGTCAAGTCCCAGCTCTCCCCTGTCAGGTAATATTTACCAACTTTTATTCCATGTTTTAAACTTTTTATATTTTCATTATTTAATTGTCGGAAGATGCACATATGTAGTTATAGGTTTGATGTTTGAGTATAATTAGCACTTTAGCACGTCATATTAAAAGAAACTTTACGTCCTCCACTGTCACTCCCCCTCGCCTTATAATATCTTAGCAATTGAGATTCATGTTCCAACAATGTCTAAGATGTATTGATTCAAAAATTTTAGGCAAAGTTTCTGACAAAAAAAAAAGGCAAAGTTACTTGAATCATAGAAGTAATAAAGTATCGGTAAAGACTCGTTCCTCCCTTCCCTCGACAAGCTGAAACTACCAAAACAATATTGAAACATATTTTGTGCAAGTAAAATTTACAGTAGCTTACTTTATAGAAAAAATGTTGGAAATCCTTGGTTTTACACACCAATTGGAATTCCCTGGACAAGCTATAGAAAGTTCAGTGACATCTATAAACATCGTGCTTTGAACCATGAATTTAGATGATCTATGGATAAATTCCTTGGTTTTACACGAAATGGACTCACAATTGGTGTAAGTCCCTCCACTGTATGTACACTTTAATAATGTAAGTTCTCCGTATTAATGTGTCTTTGGCAGCACTTTCTATATACTAGCTGTACGTAGATGATACTTTCTAATGCTTACAGCCATCTTTGTATTCTCAGGAAATGGTTTCGGAAGGTTGATCCTGACAACTTGATTCTAGTCTTAATTGCAGCTAATATAGCTATATTTCTCATGTGGCAAAAGGCTGATCGCCAATTCATGATAGAGAACTTCACGGTGACTTTTTAATTTAATGCTGTTTTTTTGGTTATTATGTATTTGCAATAAGTTTTTTTAAAATTTTGACCCTTCTTTCATCATTTGTAAAACTCGCATGTTTGCCAAGCAGATTTCTGTGGACAATTTTAGAAGCGGACGCTTGCACACATTAATAACTTGTGCATTCAGTCATATTGGAACTGGACACTTAGTCGCTAACATGCTTGCTCTGTACGTCTTTGGGACTAGTGTAAGTTCACATGCCAATTCTGTTTTTCTGTTTGCATAGTATATTAATTAGTGTTATCCGATATAAGGAGTTTACATATGCTACTCCGCTTGGAGAATAAATATTAAGGTGGCCTGACTACAGTAGTCACCCTTCAAGCAGGGAAGGAAGTGGACCTTGGTGATTCAATTTGTGCTTTTGTAAAACTGTAGCAAGATGTATAAGCATGAAAACGAGTGATAGCGTGCTGTTATAGTAGATGGAATATGTTTCAGATGTCGAGCTCTTCCTCCCATTTAAATATAGTGTGTGCTTGGTTCAGATAAGATAAAACTTGGTCAATCACAAATTTAAAGGGACAATATGTTACTTTTTGATCCCTACACTACTAGCAAATTTGTTACTTCTACATGTTTTTAGTTACCTTCTTTTACATATATTATTTAGATCATACCCTACCCTGGAGCATACAATTTTTTTTCTTTGGTAAATATTCTGGACTTGTACTTCTGAAAATATATTTCTAAAATCTTGAAATAATTGGATCATATGACAATTTTAATGCTGAAAATTACAAGTATTGGCGAGTGCCGAATTGTAATACTCTAATCTGAAGCACTTCTCTTGGCAGAAATTTATAGATGTGAGGATGCTACTTACTGATTTTATATATTCTTCATAACTACTGACTGTAGATTTATCAAAAGTCTTTTTTCTGAAGCACTTGTTAATGTTTCACGATAATCAGAAGATCTCAATCTAGAAAGGCATACGCTTCTTACCCTTTTGATACATGAACTCAGCCGTGATCATTTCCTCTTTTAGCATTATATGTCTTTTACAGGATCAATAGATCTATGCTTGCAGCATTTGAATGTAAGTTTAACAAGGATGGGCTACAACATTGAATAAAGGTCTAGGCATCATAAATTCATAATTCAAACTCATATAGTGTAATTAGTAACTGGTGCGCACTGAACTTTGTATAGTAGCATTGTTCTGACTGATCTAATGTGAACACTGAATTTAAACTGGCCAGATTGGAAGTGCTTTTGGTCCGGAGTTCCTTCTAAAGTTGTATCTAGCTGGAGCACTTGGCGGCTCAGTTTGCTGCTTGGTTTACCATGCCTTTTTAATCCCATCGGAGGTACAACACATTTCAAAGAATTTGCAAGGTTATGTAGCTATCAGAAATGGGAGCTCCAAACCGTGTATTCACCTGCTTTGCGTTAAATGAAAAGGAATTTTTACCAAACTTATTTAATTATTTCTTAATTAATTTCTTATTTATATACAGATAATAATTTAATGATTAAAGAACTAAATGTCATCATTGATCATGAAGACCACTTGCTTTCTTCTGAAAAAAAAAGTTTAGAGGGTCTCTGCCTCTCTGGTAGAGTTTTCATTGATGATTTTATATTGATAGAATGATAATGTAACTAGTTAAGTGTTTGTTATTTCTGTTAAATTATAGATATTTGGGTTGCGATTTGATATTTATTTGATGGTAATGGTTGAGCTGCAAGAATGAGAAATTAGTCTGAATCAGCCAGCTTCTCTGAATATTGCGTAATATGTGTAATATTGATGCCATGTGACTTCTTCCTACCTATGTTATGTGACAACCTCTTATATATATGCTGTAACAGAGCAAGCAGACGGGGGACAGGAATCCTTCAAGTGTCTCATGTTTGGTAAGTAGACGTTCTTGTACCTTCGACTTCTTCACACATTGATTGACAATAAGTAAATATTATGGTTCCTTGTTATCCTTTATCTTTTCATCAACTCACTACTTATATTTTACAAAAAAAATTCAACATTTAATATGATCATGTTGTGTAGGGAGCAAGTGGAGCTCTGAACGCTGTCATGCTACTTGAAATATTATTAAATCCGAAAAAGATTATCCTTGTTGAAATGATAATACCAGTTCCAGCTCTCTTAGCAGTGAGATTACTTTCGTATCACTTCCAGTCTTCAAGGCTACTTATGAATTTATCTAATGGAGTGTTTGTTTGTTAATGATTCAGGGAGCTTATTTAATTGGAAGAGATATGTTAAGGGTTATAAAGGTATGTCCTCCTTAAAATCTATTGCCACATTTGAAAAACATATATAACACTTATCAAACACATATATGATTGTACTTGTAGGTGTTTTTCTTAATATAGATACTGATCTAGTGTTTTAAAGAGTTTTAGCAACAGCTAGCAAGAGAAGGACCTTTTAACCTTGAAACTTTAAGGGAATACTTGATGGAACATGCAGCATTTTAATATAATTTGCTATTGTCTTAAATCCTAGTAATTTGTATTAGTACATTACAATGCGAGGGTTTAGACTAAATAAGCTTAGAAACCTTGTCAAATACTACATATATGTTTATTATTTAGTGGCATCAAGTCTTCTGTTTTGTCACAATTAAAATCTTACAACATTGACAAGAACCCGTAGCCTAACAATCTTGAATGCATCTCTGTTGTGCTCATGTTTCATGAACATATTACTACTACTTAGTTCAATAACATTCATGTCAGCGGCTACATAGTGGTTCCTCCCCAACGAGTTTTGTGTAATTGAAACTGCTCTTCTTCTTTTTCATTTTTCAGGGAGATACGCGAGTTTCTGGATCTACTCACTTGGGCGGTGCTGCAGTTGGTGTCATGGCATGGTTCCAGTACAGAAAACGTCGTTTTTACTGAATTTCATGAAATTTCAGATTTGCCAAATGTATTTCTGTCAGCACTATTTGTTGGCTGGGACTCTTGTCTTGAACTTAGCTTTATTATGTAGTAGTCCGTTCAGAAACTGTTTCTGATCTGCTTTATGTAACTTTGTCTCCTTTAAAAACCTTTTTTCGTTATAAACCCAAGGGAACTAGCCACTACGTGCTCTCCTCTTAATCTATTGAACATTTGCAGCTTCTGTTATAATTTCGTATCCGCAAGACACTAAATATTTACAAGTTCTATATTCCCCGGTTTCTGGAAAATTAAGGACTTCCCCGCTAAGCTATTTAAAGCTATTTAGTGCTATCCACCACTTTCCCTCAACTTTTCTTATGAAATAATTTTTTTTATTGAAAAGTTAAAACGTTAACTTAAACATGTTTTATTAGAAAGTCGAATTTAATTTTAAATATACTTACCAAAATTTCGACAATTTTAAACTAGTTGAATACAAAATCGACAAACAATAGCTAAGACAACAAACTTTTCTTAAAGACAAAAATAGCTAAGACTAGTAAGTCATGAAATCACCATTTCTCCGTCTTCTACATGGGGCACTTGCTGGCTCGGTCTTCTACTTGGTTTACGATACCCTTTTGATCCCTCCGTCTTCTACATGGGGCACTTGCTGGCTCGGTCTTCTACTTGGTTTACGATGCCCTTTTGATCCCGTCGAAGGTCCAACTGATCTCTAAATGTTTGCAAACTTACATAGCTCTCAGAAAAGAGAGCTGAGCTTCAAATCATGTATGCAACTAGTCTGTCAAATTAAAAGACAAACTATTACTTAACGATTGAATTGCTGAAAGTTACCATTCATCATATAGAGCAGTTGTTTGATAATGTGTGCAACTATAGTGTATGTTAGTCCTCCTAATTATAGAATTTCAGGTTGCTATATGATATAATGGTAAAGGTTGAAGTACAAAACATGAGAAGCTTGGCGAATTAGCCTCCACCAACTACTGAATACAATGTGTGTAATTTGTATTTAGATTTTTACTGTTTGGTTAATACAATTATTATTTAGCAAGAAAATTAAAATATCATGCAACTCATCCAACTATGTTATGTTGCAACCTCTGATATATTTGCCATTACAGAGCAAGCAGAGGTTTGGCTTGAGTCCTTTACTTGTTCCAGAACTAGTAAGTATGCATTCCTGTTTAATAATCCACGGACTCTTATGAAATAAATTTATATTTCACAAAAAAATTGTATAAAGCTTATGAAATGTTATGCATCATGTCAAACCTCTTGCCTCACCATGAGAACAGACGCTCAAGGGTTTGTTACCAGTAGAGGGGTACCCTTGCCAAGTGCTTCATATCTTCTTAATCTTCAATGGCATTACATAATTATTTCTTGTCACGATAAAAGGCCTCTCAACCAGATTTTACCACATTTTTCAGAACTAGTAGCCGGACATTCTTGACTGTCTCTGGTGCTCCCAGGACAATCATCATTACTCTTTAGTTCAACAATGTTCATCCCAGGCTTAAGCTTCTTTATTCTTTAGAATCACGTATCTACATGAACGTGATGGTTCTTTCCTTACAATAATTTGTATGACTGGAATACCCCGTTTTTTTCAGGGAGATACATTTGTTTCTGGATTTTCTCGGGTGGTGCTGCAGTTGCTGTCGCAATGGGGGCATGGTACAGGAGATGCTACTGAATTTCATGAAGTTTCAGCTACAACAAATGTCATTGTAACCTCTCATTTAATAGATGAGAATTGTTTTGAAACCTTAGCTTGCTAATGTAGTCATTGGTACTGATGATTTACATACCTACATGCCCAGTAAACACGAATTTTTTGTTTTAGCCAATCCAACTAGCTTAGTGGCTATGTGTCTGACTATCTATGTTCAGAGTAACGCTACATAGATAAAATTAGTTTTTAAAGATTATTATAAAATAATGTGACAAATGAGGTTGAAAACTTTAATTGATGCTATTAAGTAAATACAGTACCATCTATACTATACTATTATAAGCAAAACATGGTTCGTGTTGGTTGGTTAACACTTTTCAAAAAAATACATCCATCTTCCTAAAAATATAAATTATAATTTTATTATTAATTCATAATAATTAATGATGCACGTAGACCTGCATTAATACAAACACTATTACTCTAGGACTCATGCCATCTATACTACTCTAGGACTCATGCCATCTATATTATACTATTATAAGCAAAACATGGTTTCGTTTCGTTTGATCGGTTGGTTAACACTTTCCAAAAAAATATATCCACCTTCCTAAAAATAGAAATTATAATTTTATTATTAATTCATAATAATTAATGATGCACGTACACCTGCACTAATACAAACACTACTACTTTATGACTCATGCCAATCTTCTACTGTCCATCAACATCAAACAACAAACGCCAACACATGCTCATTTAAAATAAAACATAAGAACAAAGTCTATTAATAAATTTATTCCAAATTATTAGCCGAATAGGATCTATTTCATGTTAAGTTGTTACACATTTTTCAGAAATAGTTAACACTTAAAAATTATGAAAAGTTTATATATTATTTTGTGCAAGGTTGCTTAGGAGATAGATTATTTTATTAAAAATTAAAACTTGCTCATAAATATTAAAAATATAAATTGAAATTTATTTTAAATCGAAACATTAAAAATTTTCAATTTGCATGACCTAATTATTTTAAAAATTCATTCTAAATTATAATAAATAAAAATTATTCTAACTAAAATATAACTCTTATATCTATCTATTTATTTGGGTTGGGTATATTTTTTTCCAAACGAATTTATTTTTAATCGGTTATAAATTTTTATTTTAAAACCTATTTAATGATTATAGTTATTTAAAAAATATTTATTTATTTTTACATATTCAATTATAGTATAATTTGGTTACTTGGTTAACACCTTCCTTGAAAATTTGTTAGCCCCTTCCAAAAAAATATTAAATAATATATATACAAATTCTAAAAAAACAATATTCACGCTAATAGTATTTTATTGAACTTTAGCAACTCATTAAAATTGTAAATTATAACATTTTTAAAATTAAAATAACAATAATTTCTTCATAATCAAATTAAAATTACAATTAAAACTAACCATCATAAAAATAATATTATACTATAAATAACTATAATATATTAAAAATAGCTCGTGCGTCGCACGGGTTATAAGTTAGTATCAATTAAAATCTATGACACATATTGTTTTGTTTGTGCAAAATTTTGTAGTATATAATTATGTGAATTTATCATTTTCGCAAGTTTGTACAGTTTTTAAGATGCTGAATATTTGCTGAATATTTGTTGGATCTGTTGATAAATTATTCTTCACTTTTAAATTAAATATATTAATAAGTTAATTTGAGTCTTAATTTACACAAATTACTCATAATTTTTTATTTTTTTGATAAAAATTAATCATAAATTTTAAAAAAAGTTTTATACATAAAATATTAATCTATATTAGACACTTGCAGATACCCAACCCTTTCTTTACCCAAAAATTCAAGATTTGAACTTTCTAGAATACTTTTATGATTAATCTTAAAAAAGGTAAATTTTGAAGTTATTTTTTTCAATATATCATGAAATCTTCAAAATATACTCCACAACAACTAATTAAAAAATTTATATAAGCCAAAATTCAAAAGAAATAAATTTTAAAAAAGCCAAATTATACCAACTAATTGTGGGCCCAATAAGCCAAGGTCCACTAAACATCTTCTTCCAAAATTACCCTATCTATACACACAACTATAGTTTAAGCATCCTGTTAAATCTATAGTTTTTCCCAATTAGCCCCAATATATAAATCAATCAAATCTAAACAGCAAACCCCATATTATCTTTTCTCTCTGTCACTATTTTAATTGCTTAAAAATCGAATCTTTTTGGGAAAAATGAGGTGGGAAAAGCTTGAATTTCAGACCAAAAATGGTGAAGGCCTAGTGGGTCCCGCCAGTTCTGGGCCAGGGAAGAGGTGGGGTCACACCTGTAACTCCATTGGTGGTGGCAAATTTCTGTATGTGTTTGGTGGGTATGGAGAAGATAATTGTCAGACTAATAAAATTCACATCTTTGACACTTGTAAGTCTTTGTATCTATTTTCTTGATTTTTGTATATGAATTCTTGATTTTCTTGATTTTTGTATTATAAATTCTTGATTTTTTTGTTGTTGTAAAGTTTGAATCTTTATGTATAGATTGTTTGGCATTTGTTGTTTGGTGTATTTTTTATCTAGGTTTTTTTCGGGTTCTTTAGTCAGAGTGTAAGATTGTAGAATTGTAAT
>PHNY01195056.1:2690-18190 GCA_003724115.2 Anethum foeniculum | reverse complement strand
GGGGGGGGGGGTTTGGATTATACAATTTTGTCTTGGTCCCTGAAATACTTGGGACCAGCCATTGTGATGGTTGAAATTTAGTATTCTTTTTTTATCATGTAAGATTCTCACCAGCTTGCTTCACTCATGTACAAAGGCTAGACCATAGTCTCTGTCTCTTTCTAGAGTTCCTGGTTTATGTATCCAATCCGTGATAGCAGTCTTCTTTGTTATATGGACAATATATAATTCAATCATCCTTAGACTCCGCTTTATAGTTTTTTAATTCGTACATTAATTGGAAAGATATTGTTAATACTTGTATTTTATTATCTCAGAGACATTTGTATGGAAGCGTGCTGAAACATCGGGCACCCCACCAGCTAAGCGTAATAGCCATACTTGCTCTTCATGGAAGAATAAAATCATTGTGATTGGGGGAGAAGATTTAGATAATTTTTATCTATCTGATGTTCATTTTCTTGATACAGGTAGCTATATGTGTTGTTACTGGTCAGTTCTGGAGGCAAACACATTCTGAATTCATTTTTAATTTACCTTTTCTAAACATAAAGTCTGGTAGTATGATAATAAATTGTGTTATTCGCTCAATGTAGATACTCTTATTTGGGGGAAGGTAAACACTTTAGGTCAGCTAATGCCGCCTCGAGCTGGACATACAACTGTTGCATTGGGCAAGAACTTGTTTGTATTTGGAGGTTTCTCTGATGAACAAAACTTATTTGATGACATATATAACCTTGATTTTGGTATGTAAAAAATTCATATATGCTTTTGAATATGTCTCTATATATGGCCAGTTATTCCCTTCTTTTATCTTGCATTATAAGTCTTGGCTCTGAGCTTTTTAATTAGCAAATTTAATCAGTACGCATGACATTGATGTCTATAATTGTGACAAACTTGTTCTCTTAACTTTTCAACTAGGTTTAGAATGAAATATTTTTTCACTGCATATATAACCTTGTTATATATAGTGATGAAGTTAACATTATGGTAAAGAATACATAGAATGAACCGAAGTGTATACAACATATCGGTATGTTCGAGAATCAAAATAGTTGCAGTCTTTGTAACTTCAATACTCTTATTGTTGAATCACTTGATACTGAACTTTTAATTTTCTTTACAACATTTCAGAATTTAAATTCAAAAACTTCTTTCAACATTACTTACATATCTACTTGTCACTCATTTTGCAGAAACAGGATGTTGGACCAAAGTGATAACTACAGGTGAAGGGCCTTCAGCTAGGTTTTCTATGGCTGGTGATAGTTTGGATCCACGGAATGGAGGTGTTCTTGTCTTCATAGGTGGTTGCAACAGGAATCTTGAAGCACTAGATGACATGTACTATCTAAAGACAGGTTTTTATGCTAGCCTTTTTGTTTTTACAAAACTTGAAATTTTTGTTCACTGCTAATGATCATCTAAAGGTTCTATAAGTTTGTAATTCCTAGAATCTGACAGTATAAATTGATCAATATAAAGGAATTTCAACGGAGCCCGAGCGGGACGAACGAAGGATTGAGAAAGTATCATTGAGAAAACAGCTGAGAGTTAAGGTTCAAGAGCAGAGCACTGTTACCCCAGTGTGTGATAAAGCCCTGGCCAGACCTGAGGCACAGACGTATGCTTATCAACCTGTTCCTGCAACAAATTTTGTCCAACCAAGTAAGGACTCTATTTTCTCCTAGTATAAACTCCTTTCGTGCAATTACTTCTACTTGCTATGGCTGCTTAATAATGTTTCTATCCTCTGTAAGTATATGTATATGAGCCCAACTCCTTGCTGGTGTAAAAAATACCATCCTATTTCTAAATTGAATATTCGTGATTAATGTGGTAAGTGAAACCAGTTCATTGCATGTTAATTGGGAATATTGGGAAGAGACAGGAACTCCAAAATATATAAGAATATAAAGACACTCCATTCAAACTTGAAATGTGGAAAGGCCTCGTAAAAATGGCTACACTCCTTTTGACCAATAGTCATGATGATCATTGGTACTGTTAGTGTGAAATGTTCCCTGCTAATGATTTGTCATTACAAACTAAACAATTTCTTGCTTTGTTGTGTTACCAAGAGGGTACTTCCTAGTACCCCTCGAAGGCCTATTTAGATACATAAAATTTGTTTAGGGTATGGTGCTTTCGATGGGTTACATTTATCAGCATTGGGGTGAGGGGGAGTTAGGATTTGCACCCATGACCTTTGGAGATGAGAGTAAGCGTGAAGGAGCATTGTCATTAGGCTATCAATGAATCCTTTGTAAAAAGCAGTGTAGTACTGCTCTGGATCTAGTTTAAGCTCTTAGCTCCATGTAGGGGTTTTGGCATTTTGTTATCGTCTAAGTGTCTGATTCCTTTTCCTATGAAATCTAGCAGTTTTTACATATAAGCTAAATGCAGTAGACATATATGATTATATAGATGAATGATGAATCTTCCTATCTTTGGATCTGGTGTCCATGAAAACCATTGCAGGGCGACAGAATATTTATTTGCATGAATACCAAACTCCTCCAGGGAAGAGGTCATTTCAAGCACAGGTTACTACTCGCTTGTCAGATGGCTATACAATCGAAACTGTAATAGATGGAAAGACTCTTCGTGGAGTGCTATTCTCCACGAAGACAGGTGATAATGGTGCTCTGAGGTCCGTATATTGCACTGCTTTTAATCCCATAGTAATAGCAGAGCACAGAATATACAACTTCATTACTTTTTTCTTTTTTTAAGAAGACTTTGTGATCTAAATAGTTGTTTCACACGTCAATTAGGAAACAAGATCAGGTGGAGGTTGGTGGTTCTAACGCACAAGATGACCACAACCTAAACAGTTCTCCAATATCAAGCATGCAA
Organism: Anethum foeniculum; assembly: GCA_003724115.2. Taxonomy (NCBI): domain Eukaryota; kingdom Viridiplantae; phylum Streptophyta; class Magnoliopsida; order Apiales; family Apiaceae; genus Anethum; species Anethum foeniculum. Next base: position 15,325 of record PHNY01195056.1, on the reverse strand, counting down.
GAAATATTGAATGATAGGCAAGCAGATGGTGTTCCGGAGAACTCGGTATTACCTGAGAACCAGATTCAAGCTACCACTGTCTCAAACATGGAAAATCCGGTTGTTTCTGATGCTCCTCGTCTTTCTGAGGTTAATAAATAGCTCCCTTTATTTGGGAAGATGATGTCACAGAATTGGACTTTTTTAGTATACTATTAGTATCCTTTCAGCTTCTTAATTTTATTGAAGTACCAAAAATATTGTGGAACCGCCTAGGAATATTTGGCAGAAAGGCGCTTTATTGCCTTTTGGAGGAGTGCCATATTTCGGAAGATATGTCTTGGTTACTGGTGCACTATTCACCTCTATAATATGATTAGTATGTGTTATTTTATAAAATAGGCAGTCGCAGGTATGTGAGTGAAACATGCTTGTGATGTAGTTAACTCTTTGTTTAGATTATATAATATGAACAAACCTAGATTCTAATGATAATATCAGTTTTACATAAATATGCGAGGCAAAATAAACTTGAATTTTATAATACAAAAACATAAGTATAGTGGACTTTAAAATCTTAAATGCAGAATATAATGAATTTATTTGGAAATTACATGTAAAAGTAATATCCAGACTAATAATTAAAAGTAACAATATTAATAGTAATATAGAGTATGATATGAATAAGTTATCTACAATATAATAATGGACCGCAACAATTATTATTTTCTGGGATATTACAATTCTGCTCAACTAATCTCCTTTAGCATAATTGTTAAAGGTAATTACTTTACTTTATTGGTTAGATGACGTTCCCCTTTTTTTGTATGAGTTGTGATTGATATAGCACTCATAAATATACTTGATTTGGTACTTAATGAGTTTTTCAATTCCTCATTTATATGCACATATCTGTATGCTATGTTTTTTTGTATTCCTTCTCATTTGCCCTAGCGCCTCAGTTGGGCTGTTTGTCTTTTATACCAGTATTCTATGTATATAATTGTTTATTATTTTAATTCTATGTATATAATTGTTTATGATTTTAATGTTTAAGCATAGCTTGTTGCATTTAAGTTTAGTATGCCATATATATATCATTATCACTTTACATTTGTTTATTTTTTTTTAGATGTAATATTTTTGGAACCTTCTTTCTGGTTATATATAACAATTAATAGTTTGCTTATAAAAAAAAATTAATAGTTTGGTTTCTTATACGAGGTTTTCTAGTTTAATAAATATTCTTCTGTATATGGTTGATATGTATCATTTCAGTGTCAGTTGTTTACGTCGATTGAATAACCTCCTTATTCTACACCATTTAGGTGATAAAGAGTATCACTATAGCTAATATTTAAAACAGTAGCCATAAGAATTTCGTGCTAATATAATGCAGTTAACTGATTGCTGCCGGAAATATTTATTGTTGAAGAATAAAGATACATTTATTGTATTTAGTAGAAAAAACAGGACCAAGGTTGATGGAGGCTAGAGTTAAAAGTAGGGTTTTGGGATAAATTCTCACGCAAGAGTATAAGAAACACAGCTTTTCAATACCAAAATAAATACTCTGATTTGATTACAATAATCATTCAATTATATAAGAATCCTAAACAATATTTCCTAGTTTAAATAGAAGTCTAAAAGATAACTATTCCTCGTATAAGTAATTTTTGGATATACTAACTAATGGGATTCCAAAGCCTAAAATATTGTTCCCAGATAGTTTATTTGGGCTTTTTAATGGGCTGTCCTGCTTCTTAATTGATTGTCCTGCTTCTTAATTGATTGTCCTGCATCAAAGGTGCTTCATTAATTAATAATTAATAGGAATAACACTTCTAGCGCTTCATTTGATATCTTAGGCAGAATGTTACTCATAATGGAAACTCATAAATCAGTTCATTGTTTAAAAATATACCTTATGTAGTCGATAACTTTTCTAGAGAAACTTGTATATATGTGCTAATAACTTTTCTAGAGGAACTTGTAGATAATTGCTTAGTTTTTTCTCAAGTTCTTTCCATAAAATTGATGGGCAGCTATCATGTATCCACGCTTGTCTTTATTTATGATAATTCTATCTTATTTTCTGCAGTCATATTATTTGCTAGAGTCGGTCCCGTCAAAAATAATTTGGTCAGTTATACCTGTAATAATAAAAAAAATTACAACAAGTTACCTCCTTAGATCTTTATGGGTGGGTCACTAGCCTGGAAAATTTTATGGTTTAGCACTTTAACCTGATATATTGAGATCATACAGTGAAACTAAACTCCGGGGTCTCCTGTGATGCTCCTCAGGTTGGTGATTAGCATGTTGTTAGTTTGGTAAGTTGTGGAGATTTGATGGGATCCAACAGAGTGACTATTGACAATTTAAAAATGATGTATAATGATAATAAATTATTTGTTATTAGCTACTGACCAACTATAAGCTATTGCCTCCGTTCTACAAAAAATGGCGGTTTATGAAATATTAAAGTCAAAGTAACACATCTTTGACTGATAATTAATAATTACTATTAGATATAAAAATTATGATTAAATAGTATTTAACTATGAGATTCAATTTGTAAATTGTGAAAATGTAAATTAATAATGTATAATGTGCTGTCAAACTTAAATAACTTTTTGTGAAACGGAGGGAGTATATTAACATTTATAATAAAATCCATTTGATCATCTTATTTGCAAACCGAACAACAATCAGTTATTTCAAAATTTTTGTATGCAACTTACATTAATTACTGTATATATGTATATATCCGATCTATATACGTTACTTCAATTACGAGTGTTGGCCCTTTTTAGCACAGTTTGAGTATTTAATGCCCAAAATAGCGCAATTTAGGAACCTGGGTCTGAGGGGCATATAGTTCAGCTTCGTCCAATGCATTATTACAGAACATATAAAATAAATGTGTGTTGTGCATCCCTAGTGTGAGACACTCTTGTGTTTTTTGCATGATCTTTGCTAACGCATGCCTGTATTGTATTTCCTGAAATAACTCAAGTTTGTAATGGGTTTGGACTTTGAACAGATACCCTAAGCAAGCTCATAGTCGCGTCTGTAGATTGTAAAAGTAATTGCACAGGTGTATTTGAGTTTAGAATGTTGAATGTTGAATGTTGCTATAGAGGCAGAGAACGCCTAGACCTAGTCTTCCTCTCTACATGTTTAGTCTTGCATCTAGGAAGCATAGGGGGATGGCAATGGTTCGGGATTTTGACTTTTTTCTTTGTTATGAGTAAATTAATTAATTTGCTTTGCTTATATTTCTAGACGAGTGTTCCCTCATAAACTTCAAATCTAAGAGATTAGCATCTGAATTTTATTACCTAATGACCTTCGAATTTCTATTTATTGATCATTACCACAAGCCTATGTGAACCCTACAAGTTTTATACTAAAGTAAGAGCTTAAGTTAACAATCCACAGCCGCATACTCTTCTTATCATGAGTTGTGTACCTTGACTGGCAATTCAACTTAAAGCTGGTCTGCTGGATATTTTGATGTTCTAATTTCCTTATTCATTTATGTGTTTTCTGTTACTTCAGCAGGTCCCAAGTGATATTAAACTCTCAGTTACACCTAATGTGACTATGGAGAATAATACTACAGTTATGTTATCATACTCCAACTCTGAAGACACTGCAAGTAAAACGCCCGCGGCAGCTGCACATGTCCCTTCACCTCCTGAACAAGGTATGAATAAATTTGAATAAGGAATAATAGTCTAGTAAGCAGTAACTAGTTGTTTGCTGTGCTACCGTGCCCCTCTATGCATATTATTTCTTACATTTGTCTATGTATGCATTATCGCACACTAATCTTAATTCAATCCATTCACACCTGAGCATCCTCTGTGATTTTGACATGTTCCTCAGTGAGTATATATGCGCTGCTATATATAACACACCAATGGATTCACTGAAAGCATCTAATCTGATATGAAAATATCTAAGCATCCAGTTTTATTATTTTGTTCAATACTTATATATATGTATATATGAATGATATCTTGATCATTACCAAATATGTTATATAGCCAGTTAGCCACAGATATCGGATTGACAGCATTGTAGAATTTAGATAAATGACACTTCCTAAGATTTAGGTTTGCGCCCTCTTGCTTGCAGTGTCACATAAATGGCTTGTTGATTCATGATTGGATGATAGCTAACATTTTGAGAGTGGATATATTTCCAGATCCAATAAATTGTAATCTGCAAATGTTAATTTTTATGTAAAATTATAAATCGAAATACAATGTAGTTGGTAAGTAACACTTTACATTGTCTGATTCAATTGTAACTAAAATGGAGCTGGAGTATAACTGTTGTTAATGCAAACATATTTGTTATAACAGACAGCAGTAGATACTCAATATTCAGTAACAGAGTGGGATGGCATTGTGCTATCATAGTCTGATTATTGTGAACACCTGCAAGGCTACAATATGCAAATTTCTTCCTTCTGATGCCAAAAAACTATTACAATTCAATTGTATGTATCCACGAATTTCATCCGCTTTTGGACTTGAACTATGTTTTGTTGAGACGCGAAAAATATTTGTTGTCCAATTCTTGTTTCCAGATGGTAGATCCTTGACTACTGAATCACCGTTTGCAAACAATTTGTTGTCAAAAGCTGATGGTATCCAATTGGGGTCATAGACTATATCTCAGGTTAACGGTGACCCGTTTGTACAGTAGTTGCAAAGTGATAGTTTTCCCGGAAAAACAGGTAAAGGCCAAATCTCTGTTCTGTTTTACTTACGTTTAGTTTCAAGAAATGATAGAAAGTTATATGTATTTTGTTCATTCAAGATTTGCCATTGACCATTCAATTAAGTGTATCATTTACATTAACAAGAGAGAAGTAGCTTGATATAACAAGTAGATGGTACATTGTCTTTCTAGCATCTAATAGATACTATTAATCTTGTTGCAGTTAACAAAACATTTAAAGTCTGCTCACCGTTTAGAAGACAAATTCATCTGCTTTTCGTCGGATCAAGGCGGGTTGACAACCTCGTGCATAAATTTTTGCAGCCGAGGGACTTTGGTTTTACTGGATTGAGGACCTGTAAAAATTAGGATATTTGAGAAGCATTTGGACATAACTTGAACCTTCATCTTTTTTATTAGAAGCTTAATATAACACGGTAGCAGACAGTCAATTATTACAGTTAATGGAGGTAGAATAATCACTAAATCATTTATTTATAATTGTTTTTTTCCTTGGCATTTCTCTCATTTCAAATTACAGAAAGTCTGCACAACCTTCTGTTTATTTCCTTTTGCTTAACTTTACAATTTGTTTGAGCACCATTGGATAATTCAAGTAGTTAAAAGCTTATTCTTTATTGTCTTAGGTACTAGTTTCGATTTTGGGGTGTTGTCTTAGGTCCTGGGTTCGATTTTGGCATATCCCGAAATTTTTTTAGAACATATAGTATTTAATTGTAAGGCTATCAGCTGTATTAGTAAAAAAAAAAAAAAAAAAAAAAAAAGCACTTTACAATTTGTTTATTTGGCTAATCAGTTACATTTATGCATTTTATAGTTGACGTTTCTTGACACTTTGTCGAGGAGATTACTAAACATGGAAGATTATATACGGGGTAATTAATTTGTTTTAAATCTATTTTATCTTAAAACGAAGTAAAATAAAGTTTTATTTATACATGTAATGTTTGGACTTTGAATTATTATTTGAGACGTGATTACATGAATTAATCGTATTGAGATTTCCTTTCAGATTTCCAGAGCATTTTTAAAGCATTAAAAGAATCCAATAGCTTTCTTAAATGGTATTTTTTTTTTTCTAATTGATTATTCACGTACACGCTAGGAGTCGAACTCTTGACCTCCTTGCAACCACTGCACCAACCTTTTGTTGACCTTAACTGTATTTTAACTTCAAATATAAGAAATTTGACATAAAATGGCACTCTAACAATGTCTTAGTAGATTCTTAAATCACTAATCAGTAGCACGCTACTCTCATGCTTATTAATAAGGAATCACTAATCATGCCATATTTCAATTGTATTATTAAATAATTCAAATCTCTCTCTTATTCGATCCGATCTGTGGTCAATTTAGCGGATATGGATTTAACTAAAAAAATTCCGATCGAGAATTAGATCCAGTAAGAAAAATCCGATAATGATTGGAGCGGATATGGATTTAAGCCGATCTGGTTCGTTAATTACTTAATCTGATATATATATATATATATATATATATATATATATAATAAATATTTTTTTTACAAATTTTAATTTTAGAAGTCTTATCTCAACCTAGTCAAGAGTCATGACTCAATCCATAGTTCGGTGATCATAGAAAAGAGTCTGCAGGCATGTAATTGTATATTCTTAATATTATATTTCGAAGATTTATAATAATGTTGACATTAATAAATTATTATTCTACTTGTATTTCAAAATATTTCGAAATTATCATTATTAAATAGCCTTCTTATTAAGTTGTTTAAAAAAATATACATACATAAATGGAGCGGATATCCGATCCGAAATCCATGATACAGATATGGATTGGACTATAAAAAATTCGGAATCGAACTTACCCGATCCGAATCTGAAAAATATAAATTGATATAAATATGAATTTAGGTCGATTCAATCCAAACCCGATCAACTGACATGCTTATCTAATAGTGCGGAAGCTTCACGGTAAAATAGAGATTTAAATATTCAAGAAAAGAAATTTAATAACCCGTAAGCACGACTTATCCCATTAGATCGATTTCAAAGTGAACACTTAATTAAGCTAGGTGCAAGCCCTATATATATGCTAGCATTGTATTGAAATAAGATTTTTATAAGAAAAATGTACGAAATACCATTAAAACTATTCTTGTTAATTATTAACATTCACGAATGAAAAATAAATAAGTCTCCAAGTTATAAATCAGGTTACGAACTATAAGATGAGAATAGTTATAGCTAACTAGTCTAAAGTTTGACAATTTATTTAAAATGCTAAATATTAAAAACTATCAATATTCTTCTACCTAAAACCAAACTCATCCTCACAAAAATCTTACCAAAGGAAAACCTAAAGGAGACACCTTTAGGTTTTAAGTTAAATCTTTATAATTATTCTAATTTATAAATCTTTTAATTTAAGTTAAAAATAATAATCAGAAAAAATTAAACGGATCCGGATATCCGATCCGTGATCCGTGATCCTAATGGATCTGGATATGGATCGGCCTGAAAAAAATCGGGTCCCGATCCAATTCGAATCCGAATCCGTTAAAATAAATGGATATGGATATGGATATGGATTTAGATCGATCCGATCCGAACCCGATCTGTTGACAGGCCTATTGGCAGGTACGTCATATGTTTCAGGATTTCAAGGTATTTTGTGTGTTTTTTTGTCTTTTGTATTTTGTGTATGAGTTTGTGTGTTTGTGAGAGAATGTGTGTGTGTGGGGGGGGGGGATTTAAGTCAGTGTTTGTGAGGTTTTCTTTGTAAAATACCCTGTTGATCATGCTTTTGTTTTATAACTCTTTTTTTATATAACTATTTTACAATTCTCTTTTTTATCTAATATCACCTTTATCTATGATATTTTTGTTCATATAATGTAATATAAGATTCATTCTACATGTGTTTAAATTAATTCTTTCCATGGTATATTTTTCAGAACAAGTTTTTATTATAATTCTTATTCATCTCCATATGCATGTATAGTGTAGAAGCATGTACACCAAAGGTTAAGATAAATAAATCATTGAAAATACTAAGTTTGGATGTGTTGCTTGTGGTGGAATAGAGTAAAATTCAGAGAGACAAAGAGATTTGAGAGGTGATATTCAGGGAGGAGAGAGGAAATTGAAAAAATGATGATTTAGAGGAAGGGAGAGTCATGGTTTTAGCTGTGACTCATGGAATGTCTACTATTAATTTTTATCATTACTTATTTCATTCATCGTAGAATGGATTCAGGTTAAAGAATGTCGCTAGTAATCATGCACAGTTTTAACTGGAGGTTAAAAAATGTTGTTTCATTCTAACATTGGTGAATAACTGGAGGTGGTAAGTTTGGATTTTGAATTGTATTTTTGCTTGAAAACAAATATTTTTTTCTTAGAGATGAAAAGGAAATTTTTTTATTAATGGATCATATTTGCTTTAGTCTAATCTTATTTTTTACTTTAACCGTGGTAGAAACTGAGTTTGATTTAAAATCTTATATAATATTGTTGCCCCGTAAGGATCATATCCTAGAAAACTCAACACGACCCTGAGCTGGTTTGGGTTGAGTACTTACTAGTACAGAGGGTTGTGGTTTGTTAGTGGTTTTGTTTTGCGTATTGTTGGTAGAGGTTTTCTATTTTAGTATTGGGTGCAAATGGATAATAGTTGAAGTCTCATCTGATGTAAACATTTATTTTAGAACAACATAATTTGTGTATTGAAGAAATTATGTGTATGAATTAAGTAGTGAAGTTTTTTTATTTTTAATGTTTCATGTATATGCAGATATTAACATGATAGCCTTTGTGTTCTTTTTTGTCTTTTTTTCTCGCTTGTGCATTTTGGTGTTGCCATAATGTTGTTGTTTGGACTGATGAGATTATTGGGCTTCAGTTTATTCATGATTGTGTTTCAGCGGTTCTGAGTGGTAGAGTATGCTATAGTTAGTCTTAGGATATACTTGCACCTTTTACGTCCTTATTCGTGATTGTGTTTAGGTGGTTCCAGTGGGCTCATCTTTAGGTTTTTAAAGTATGACATATTTAGTGTCAGGGTATATATTATGTTATTACCTAATTTAGAGCAATATTAAGATATACTTCCACCTTTTACATATTTTATTTCACGTTATACTTCATGTATGGGAGCATACATTTATCTCTTTTTATTATATTAGAGATGATTAATTGTCACCTTTACTTTCCGAGGTCCATAAAAGGATTGATGGAGGAGCTGTTCATTCACTTCCCGAAGCACATATTACACTATACTTACACATGTGATGGTCTCTACGTCATCTTTTGGTTTTGTGTCTTTGCAGTGACATCCTTCTATTGAGATATTATTCCGTGATAGTTAAATTATTATCTTTGTTTATAGTTTTAAGTTTTATTTCATCTCTGTATTAAAAACACTATTATCTACTTTAATTTTAAATATATTATCTTGTTAAACATAAATTAAAACAAGTTAAAACAAATTATATCCTTCTAATATAATACGCATAAGAGGGATCTTATCCAAATATTTGGTCATGTACTACCAATGTAATAAGGACCGTTAGATCTTAAATTAAATAGCTGGTAGCTGTTGGATCTGAAATAAGGAAATATTCTATATTCATAATCTAAACCAAAACTAAGTAGGTCTTCTAAATTGAATAGATTAGTTAAGTAGGTATCCTAAATTGAATAGACTACTTAATACAAAATTCGTAATTGTTTTTTCTTTTCAATTTCTAGAAAAGTTTATGTAAATAATACTTTTTAAATCATCACTAATTAAAGAATATTTTGTGAGCTTCGTGTGGGTTGTGAAATCGTCAAAATCTGATTTCTAGAACTCAAAGATAGAGTCAAAATAAATTAAACGACACATGATTCTTTTGTATAGTTCATGTTCTTACGATTTAACATGAAATATTACAATGTTTTGAATTTTTAAATATTATAATTATTATAATTATCAAAAAAAAATACGTGAATAAAGAAACCGTACAACCCGTGTCTTGCACGGGCAATAAGCTAGTATTAGATAACATTTATATATAAGAAGTAATCATATTCTAAATTTGAATGGCAACAAATCAAACATAAACAATTTAAGAGAACATGAACTAGTTAATTAGGCTATATTAAATATCTCTTCCGTTTCTAGTAATATTAGTTTGTCTTCTCTCTAACATTTTGCTCTTTTATGTAGTTTCATTCAAATAATAAAATTATATAAAACTCCTGATATAAGTAAAATGAGTTAACTAATACTATAAATGTTTCCCTGCCTTAACAAAACATATAATGCCTTTGAAATCGGGATAAATAGCTAATTTCTTGAAACAGAACTTTTTCTTATTGTATACATGATAACAAATCTGATTATTAACAAGTTATGTACTAAAAATTCATTTTCCAAAGATCCCGAATTTCATGCTTTGACGGGACTTCAAGATTCTTTCAATGATTTATGTTGTGTTGAAGGAATATCTATAAGATTGATTGCGTAAAGCTCACAGTAAAAACAAAATCGCGAAAAGTATATATATAGAAAACACAGTTCTTTTTTTGTTATATTATTATTTTATAATATTCTATTGTACAAGATTATTATTATTTAGTGATCTTGATTTTACGAGTCATTTGTTCCGTGATGAATTGTTAACATGCTATATTTTTTACATTTGTGGATTGTAGAGACAACTCATGTTGCATATGTTTTATTTATCTACCTAATTGTCGAAGAATTTTTTTTAGAAAGTATGTCGCTACGAACTTTTGATACTTTCAACTTAATTACTGTATTCATGACCGAACACAACACTTGTATGCACATGTTTCACATATTAGGTATAGAAGTTATATTTGATGGTTCCCATTTAGTATTATGCATGGTTTCTTAATAATCTCCTATTTGTAAAAGATTTCGCATCGCTTGAATAATTAAAAATCGTTAAAGACACGCAGAAATATCAACTCTTTTTGTTGTTATTGTATTTGTATAATTATCTCATGATTTTTTATTTTCCCATCCCGATTAATGAGTTTGTTACAACAAATTTGAATTTAGAGGTTTTATCATTTCCATCGCTTTTACATAATGGTAAGTTTTGATTTCTAAAACGAAACTTATAGTGATATTTTTTCTTAAATTAATTTTCTTAGTCTTTATTAGCTCGAAACTCCTATTTTTTTTATGACTGGATCCGTGTCTTTTTATGAATCTATACTGGTCGATGCTTTATTACATTATTTTTTGTCTCTCGTCGTAGGGTGACAGTATAAGTACTAAGAGTATAAGACACAGAGAAGTCATTTTTATTCTCCAGCTATCCAGGTTTTTTCTTAATCATAATTCTAAAATAATATTTCATAATGTATATAACATTCCTTATATAGTCATTAACAAAATTTTATTATCAATTATCATAGAATATAAAATACTTTAATATTCATCTTCACATATATCTTATTCTTATTCTTTCTTAATAAACCAAAACGAACCAAACATAGCCAGTATAATCCGCTTAAAGCAGAGTCTGTGGAGGATAAGATGTACGCAGACCCTGCACCTATCCTAAAAGAATAGGGAGGCTGTTTTCGTGAATACCCCCAGCTTAGTGCAAGACAAAATAATAACTGTCGAAAGTGCATAAGTAACTGTAACAAGTAACACTAAAATACCATTACATGTTCCATGAGTTTCTACATATGTGATTTACTTGTGATGATGTTAATGTATGCGTAGAACCTGTAAACTGCACATAAACAAATAACAAACATAACAAATCTTAAACACACAATAACTGATAACATCATCATAGGTATATAGTAAACTCTACTACCGAACCCGCTAGAAATCATGAAACCCAGCCTCAATCACACGAATACGACATCTCCAATCAGCCTTGTCTAATGTCATATCATCTGTGAGATTTAAAGCCGCCATGTCCAAGCTCCACTGATCTTGCCATGTTCTACGCGGTCTACCTCGCTTTCTCTTCCCACCGATCACAATATTTTCAACCCTTTGAACCGAGGCTGAGGTACGCCTCCGTTAACATGCCCATACCAACGTAACAACCCTCCCTTATTTTCTTTGAAATAGACTAAACACCTAAAACTCTTCTGTACGCATCATTCGGTATATAATCTGTCATTGTGCAACCACAAATCCAGCGCAACATACGCATTTCTGCCGTCTCCAACCTACACTCTTGAACCTTTCTCAATGGCCAACACTCAGAACCATATAATAATGTAGGTCTAACTGCCAATCTATAAAATTTACCCTTCAACTTCAAAGGTACACTCTTATCACATAAAACACCAGTAGCAGCCCTCCACCTAACCCAACATGCCCTACTACGATGTGTAACGTCGGCCACAATATCACCGTAACTTTGTATGATAAACCTTAAGTACTTCAAAATATTAGTTTGTGAAACACGATCATCTCCAATACAAACAACAACATTATCCACATAATTCTTCTCACCGGAATTAGCCCAAAAATACTCGGTCTTAGAACTGCTCAATCACAATCCCTTATTCTTTCTTAATCATAACCTTAAAAGAAATATTTTGTAATCCCTACAACATTTCTAATCATGAACAAAATTTTGTTACCACTTATCATCATCATATACACTAAAATAAACATCTAACAATAATCATGATATTAAACATTGTCAAATTATTTCTACTAAAATCAACCATGCCATATATAGATTAACAAACATTGCAAAAAAAAAAAAGTACTAAAAAATATACTATAACAATTTTAATTTAATTAATTTATTCATAAAAACAAAGGATAAGTATGAAATAAACGTTTGCATCTTTGCAACGGCATCGTTGTGTTCATCATCACTCTCTGTTTCCAGGACATTCTCGTAAAATACATACTCGAATCAA
>PHNY01194897.1:9986-22424 GCA_003724115.2 Anethum foeniculum | reverse complement strand
AAAATAATAATAATAATAATAATAATAATAATAATAATAATAATAATAATAATAATATAGTTATTAATAACTAACCAATTATATTTTTTTATATATTTTTTCCAAAAATATCACGGGCAACTAAAATATCTCTATATTCCTAAAATATCACGGGAAGTCTATTTATTGGAGTATAATAATAATAATAATAATAATAATAATATATTATTATTATTATTATTATTATTATTATTATTATTATTATTATTATTAACTAACCAATTACCTTTTTTCAGCTAAAACACGTTATCTTTTTTATTTTTTCTAGCAACCCTCTTATTTTCCCAAATAACATGGATAATTCTATTATAATAAAATAAAATAATAATATTATAATTATTAATAATCAGCCAATTATCCGTTTCAACTAAAAGGCACTATCAATTCAAATAAAATTAATGATATAATATTAAAATTTTCAAATCAAATTAAATTTAAAAAATTATACAATATTCAAATATCCGTGCATTGCACGGGGTTTAAACTAGTAATATAAATATTAATTTATAAAATGATGGTACGATGCGGATTTGAACTATCGATACTCTTTATTAATTATATCATTATAATATAATATGCATAAGATGGATCTTATCCAAATATTTGGTACTATTATAGTATAATATGCCCGCACGGGTTTAGGAGCTAATTGTTACAAAAACCGTTACTCATATTTGCAACTCACACACTTAATTCCTATATTATGTTTTAAACTTCGTATTTTAGTATAAACTGATTAAGATTATTAATATAAATTATTCTGCTAGTTGGCTGATTCTTTATGTTTCAATTTTAAAATTTTCAATACTGTTATAAATTAAGACGTCTTGGTATAAAACATTTAACAATTATCAGCTAGTCCTTTAAGTCAATTCTCTTTGTATAGTTGATTCAATATTATTTGTCATAAAGAGCCAAATATAATAAGGGATAGAGTTATACTTCTATATTCTCCTAAGTTACAATCACCATGAATGCTACTTTCACTTTCTTACGAAATTTATTTTACAAATATATCCATATTCATAAATAACAAACATTTAAAAATATATTTTACACATGCAATAATACTTGAAAAATAATTTAATCAGAACGTGCTCGTGTCTTGCACGGGTTTAGATGCGAGTTAAAGATAAATATGTAAAACAAGTTTTGTTGAATTATCATTCTAACATTAATAAATAAGGTAAACTGAATAAATCAGTATAAGTTTGACGTATATATTAATTTAATATTGTTATATCAAATAAAAAATTGTGAATAATAACTTATTTATTTTTATTGTAATAGTAACAGTTTTAAATGTGCTAGTTCAATAAAACTATAAAATTATATAATTTGATAGTAAAAGAAAAACTTTTAATTACATACAAAATATTAATAATATATTATATAAATAATATAAATATTAATTTATAAAATTATGGCACGATGCGGATTTAAACTATCTATACTCTTTATTAATTATATCCTTATAATATAATATGCATAAGATGGATCTTATCCAAATATTTGGTACTGTTACAATATAACATGCCCGTGCCTCGCAGGAGCTAGTTGTTACAAAAACCTTTACTCGTATTTGCAACTCACACACTTAATTCCTATATTATGTTCTAAACTTCGTATTTTTGTATACACTGATTAAGATTATTAATATAAATTATTCTGCTAGATAAAAAATTTTCAATACTGTTATAAATTAAGAAGTCTTGGTATAAAACATTTAACAGTTATTAACTAGTCATTTAAGTCAATTCTCTTTGTATATGTGATGCCCCCAAACGCGTCCTTTCACAGATTTAGGCCGTCACGTCATGCAGTGCATCAAATACCGGTTTATTATTACATACTGTAGATAAAGTACAAATATCTTATAACTTGTCTCAACCACAAGTCCAAGGATCTCGCTTCCTCCTTATTGCATACTATTGCGAACCTTGTTACATAAACTACTTGAGATACATATTGTAATATCTCGTGTTCCAAAAATTATTATAATTTGTATTATTTGAATATTTATGTGAGTTTCTTAATTTGGAGGGAATAAAATTATGGGTATTTTATTCCTGCTTGATGTTTCTTGTTCTTAAAATGCTCAATGTGCTAATTGGTAGCTCGGTATCGATCCCTGTCGGTGTTTTAAAAATATTTACTTACTTTTATTATTTCCAAAATTTTAATAAAGGTTGACAGTATTATCGAAATTGGTAACTTGAGTTCATTTTAAAAATTTAGGGATCGAGTGGATATTTTATCCGCGTCAAAATTTTATTTATTGAAAGTATAAAAATATTCTACGTGGAACTTGTATTACGTATGATTATTTAATTATGTGTTAAAGCAGTGTTATGTGTTTGATTTAATTGAAAAATAATTATAGTTCAAAAATTTTATGTGATAAATATTATCTGTGAACCTGTAAGGGCCAAAATATTTTTCGGATATTTGTTACGTGTTTAAAATGCATTTATATGAAATTATATGTTCATTGGACTCCTTTTAAATAGAGTATTTAACTTGTACGTGTTCCTTGTCATTCTGCATTAGTTTACATATTTTACAATTATTTTCGGGGTTTATTTATAATTTAGAAAATGTTTCGCTTTATTAAAAATTATCGGACCAGGACCCTACTGGGACGTCAAACCCTGCAAAATTTATACTTTTATTTTTATAAAATCAAAAATGATTCGTCGGCTCGTTATTATTGCATTTTTGAATCGCACATTTAATTTGGGGAATTTTGATATAAATTTTATATTTAATTGAAAATATTATTAAAATAATTTTTCCCCGTAAATTAATAATTCGGGCCAATTAGTTTGATTAAGCGATCTATGTATCGTTAAAATTAAATTCGGGGTGTTATTTTCTGTATATATAAATAGATGGAAATTGTATTTTTAAATATAAAAAAAATCAGAAAATACTGTAATTATCCAAAAACTCTCTGTTCTTGAGCTTTGGATACGAAAATCTATTCTCTAACTTCAAGCAGCGATTACCAGCGAATCCCTTAGCCTTTTTTGACGTTTTTGGTATCAATTTAAAGCTTGAATCAAGACCTATCTGTTCATACAAGAATCATCTAATAAGGTGGAGTATTTTGTAAATTTTTTGTTCGTCGTTAATCGTCGGATTTGGATCTTCAACTTCTGTTGAATATCCATTGTTTTTGAGGTCATAGATAGTTTTATTATGTTGTTTACAATCGATTAGAGTATATATTTGTATCATTTAGCTGTAAAAATCGATTGGATTGAGTTTTGGGTTATTGGTCGTTTTGATTTCGTTTTTTTTGGATTAATCATGTAGTAGCTGTTGATTTTGATTGTGTAAATAGATTGTATGTGTTTTTGGCTTGATTTTGTTGTATAAAACATGTCGATTGGATGAGATTTAACTGTAATCGAGTTCGCCGGAGTTCGTGATGAACTCGCCGGTGTTAATGGTTTGTTTCGCCGGAATCGACTCGTCGTTGATGCGTTGTGTGAGCTGTTGTGTTAATTATTGCTAGTTCTAAGTTGGTAGGGGTGTGAGGATCGGTTTGGGGTGGAAACCAGGACTGAACGCGAGTGTTTTGGTCAAGAACGTGGTTCACCGGACTCCGGTAAAGCCGCCGGATTTCTCCAGAATCCGGCTGGCGTTCGACCCGGATCCAGGTGTTCTTCGTGACCCGGTTGACCCGATGGTTGACCCGGATTCTGACCCGCTGTTGATTCAAAATTTCCCCAAATCCAATTTCCAATTATGTTTCTGGAAATTTGTTTTAAAAATAATTCAAAATTCAATTATTGTTCAAAAATTGGTTTATTTAATGTCAAAATCTAATTTAGTTAATTATTTTAAATAAGTAACTAAATTCTTTTAATTCCTGAAAAGTATTTTCTGTATTATTTTCGAAAATCCATATTTGATTAATTATTTATAATTTATTTTAGTTATTTATTTATTTATTTATTTAATTGATTAATTCATTTAATCAATTAATTTTATTTATAAATAATTAAATAAAATATAATTATGTATAATTAAACCAAATAAAGTTTTAAAAATTATTTTCAGCCTTTAAAAATTTATAGAATAATGAATAATCAATTAATATTATTATTAATTGAATTATTCTTATTTTTATCCGTAATAAATAGACCGTTCGTCCGATTTAAGCGAAACGAACGCCTTCAGACTCAGAAAAATATTCGACTTCCATTAAAAATACTTTCAAGACCCAATTCCTTTTCTATCAAAAGGTCGAGTCTTTTACAAACAATTATGAGTCAGGTATTTACCGAAAAGT
This sequence comes from Anethum foeniculum, assembly GCA_003724115.2. NCBI lineage: Eukaryota > Viridiplantae > Streptophyta > Magnoliopsida > Apiales > Apiaceae > Anethum > Anethum foeniculum. Next base: position 18,085 of record PHNY01194897.1, on the reverse strand, counting down.
TGTGTCTTGACCCGATTTCTGTTTTAAAGACCCTGAACCAAAATTTTTGACGAATTGAGTTACGTGTTAAAAGTCTTATGTGGTTACTTGTTATGTGGATTATGTGCTTACGTGCATTGTATGTTTATGTGCATAACTGAATTAGGGATTTTGTGATAATGTGATGTTGTGACTTACTTGTATTAGAAGTTATCGTATAGGTAGGCAATAGAGCTGTAAGCGAGCAGTTAGGTAACTGTTGTTCAGACGATTAAAGTATATCTTTTGATTATAGAATGTGGATCATTCGAGATGTTCAGAATCAGACAGATTGAATAAAGATGAATTGACTGAGATTGCATGTCAAGCTGTTAGCGCCGCAGGAACGACAAGTCAAAGAGTTAGTGGAATAAAGTTGGTGATGTCACGAGACGTCAGAATAAGAGAATTGTGTTAGTTTGAGCGTGCATAATTTCTAAGGACCAAAGGCAACTATTCCTTTACTATTCTATTTCCAGAATAGTTAAATATTTTAAATATCAAATAATTTAGTTTTGATTATACAAGCATATTCCATGTTGACTCGATATTTTAGCAATGAACTACACTATCGTGCACAGTACAAATTTTCACCGTGACACTGATTAAGATATAATTCTAGTAATTATTCTGCTAGAATCCAAGTTTATATATTGTTTCTTGGACAGTGAGATACACTGTGACTAATAAAATAATTTTGCGGCTATTCCTGATAAATAGGAATATGGTTCTTTAATAAGAATACCAATTATAAAGGATTTTTATATTCTAGATTGGATGGTTGTGTAAGAGGCCGAGGCGCCGACCCAGCGTTTGCATATATTACGACATACTGTAATATATTATAGGCCAATGTGTTGCCTTTTGTTTGGGTACCCCTTTGTTTTGGATATTCGATGGCATGCCGGTGTTCCTTCGTGACTGATCATCTGTGACAACACAGCCTCTTTTGATGGCTCCAATCAAATTTATTGATAATCTGAAAGGACTAAATGAATTATTTAGTTCTTGAATCTTATACAGAAAATTTATACAGTTCTTGTGATTCAGTTTATTATTACTGGTTCATATTGTTTGATTATGATGTCAATTTGAATACTGTTTTACAAATTCAAATTCTTATCAAATAGTTAAATTGTTGCTGAAGCCCCCGTTGCTCAATAATCAAAGGTTCTGATGAAAAGTTTTGTAAATTATCAAAGTCGTTTCGGTATTGTTGAAGTAATACAATATCAAATTTTGTTAGGGTTCAGAAACTTATTGTTTTAAAAGTTCTGCTTGATAGCAGATGTCGGTTTTATTTGAAAACCTATAAATGTTTTGAAACTGTCAAATTATGTTTTAATAATCTTGCTGAGCATTTCTTTCGCTCATACTTGCCTGTTTTAAATTAACCTTCCAGTGAGAGATTAGACTGGCGGAGTTTAGCAGCATAGTTCAGAAGAAGAATAAGAAGAAAAGTGTATCTGCGAAGATGGTGCGGCCAGGGTATTCGAAATAGTGTAAGTGCTATTGTATAAAGTTTTTTGTAATTATATTAGTTATGTTATCGTGTATTTGGGCCTAGTATACTTCTTTTCGAAGTTATACTAGTGGGTTAAGTTTTGAGTTTCAAAATTGTTGAAAAGTGTAATAAAAGAAAAAGGAAATTTTATTAATGTGGATTTTGAACTCTTGTTTCTAGAACTATAACCTAAAAAGATCTTGGTATGGTTGGGGTCTGATGTTATAGTTCAATTAAAGGGAAGTTGTTGGTAATTATTTTTGATTAAGCAGGTTTATTAATTTGAGATTTCAGTGACGACCAAATCTTCTGACCCCGGATTTGGGGGCGTTACACATATTATTAAACATAAACTAGCGTGTTTCGGGCTTCAAGGCATTCCTCTAGCAGTGTCAAATAGTCAGTCATTTCATGGGCATTGAACCTTCCCTTTTTCCTCTTGAAGTAGACGGATCACTATATTCAGATTTTACTACTAAAACATTAATAAAGTAAGAGTGAGCATAAAGCTCAACAAGTTCACAGGATTCCACAGTGACACAATATTCTTATTTGAAACAGTTTAAGTAGCAAGTGATAAAAGTTTCGCAACTTGAAAAGACAGGATAAACAAGACAATAATATCTCACTGATAACAATATCTCAACTGACAGAAACATCATTTTTCATAACCACATCATAAACATTTGATCATAAGAGTACACTGGTCATCCACCTTTCGATACCCCATGGCTCGATCAACTACCATGTCTCAAGTACCGACTCCATGAATCGCACGTAGCTTGATCAATGCCTTCAAGCGAGTCCCACCTTACTTTCGTTATTTGCTAGCATTCACAAAATGGGTTAACGTCTTAACCCGGCCTCTTCAGGGCCAAATATCATTTCAATCATAAAGAATCCATGGTCACTCTATCTGGACCACGTTGACCAGTACCGATTAAGAATTCCCGAGTAATTTTGATAAGTGAATTTTAAATAAATTAAAAATGACATTGAATATCCATTCGTAAATCTTAGCACACAGCTAGGACTCACCAAATGAATTTACTTTAGCCCGAACAATGAGCTAATGGTGAGAACAATAAATACTGTTGGACGGCACGAACAATGCGTCGCCTATTTGTTTGATGAAATAACCACCTCGAACAATGAGCGCGATTGAAAATAATAAGATCCAATTGGCTATCTCGATACGAGAGAATAAACGAATTCGAAATAATTACATTGGATGATAATCAGATTCTTGGTACCATTTCAATCTCTACGAGCGTATTTCCTATTTAAGACCCTAATTTTATTTTACTGATCCGGACGATGGATCAGTCTTCGAAAACAAAAAGGGTGTTAAATCTGAAGAATTGATTTAATTTAAAAGAACTGAATGTGACTGACTTGAACAATAAGTCGCGTCTTTGCTGAATGTAAATATTATATCGTCTCAAACAAAAAGACCGATAGATGTCAAATGAATCGCCTAAATATTTATTCGGAACCATTTAGTAGTTTCCGACTATGATCATGTACGCAAGCAATTTCCAAAAACATTCTTGAATCAATTTAAATAATATTTTCAAAGTAAATTTTGATAAACATTTTTTACTTCAAAAAATAAATTCTGAAGTTAATATTCACACAAGAGGAAGGGAATCAGTAGAACTTGCCTTGGTTCGCCCGCACGCTACGCAATATATAATAATTCTTTACTTGCTCGAATAAATCCAAGTCCCACAAACTATAATGTCTATATTTAATTCACAAAATAAGAATCAATAAATAATAATCCACATAAAATAATATTCGCAGTTGTAAAATTAACAATCTGATTATCTATCAGTCCGCTACTAGTCCATGACGCAAATATATGAGTGTTTCCAATTTATTTCTTAAGATATGCTAAAGGTCTTACACATGCAGTAACAACAATTGTTTAACTAATTTATTTATTTTATTCCAACATTATTCTCAAGCACCATTTTGTTCTTATCAAAAATATTAATCATCCTTCCACCATATTTCATTTTTAACCTACACCAAACTCATAAAATTTATTTATCTTTTTATAAATAAAATTAATCTATTTTTACCATATTTATTTTTCCCTTTTTAAAATTATAAGAAAATGATTCTTTAAATCACCCACGTTTTTACACATATTCTACCATTTTACTCATGACACCCATTTTCAATATTTAAATACTATCAACAACCATATTTTTTTTTCTAATTCACACTCACTTTATTTTAATTTACCATTTATTCCATCTTCACCTCACTTTTGTTACTACTATTTACAATTTAAATTAAAACATCTATATATAATCATTTAACCATTTACTGTTTTGCCCTCATCTCTCCCAAACCATCATCTTCACCCTCCCAACACCATCACCACCTCCCACCCATTGCCTCCGGCCGCCGCCGCCGGCCGACCGAAGTTCCGACCACCTCTAAATTCCTATTTTCTTTTTGATTTAGATTACTCGCTACCCGATCTACACCTTCCTCTTGTTTGTTTTCCCAAATTTTTACCGTAACTTCATCTCTCTTATATTTCCGACTCTCTCTCTCTCTCTCTCTCTCTCTCTCTCTGTCTCTCTCTTCGTCCCTCGCTCTTTCTGCCTCCCCCTCCCTCGCTTTCCTTCGACCACCGCCCAGCAGCAGTAGAACACCATCGCCTCCACCATGTTGGTGGTGGCTCCGCCTTACTCCTCCATAAACGAACACCCACAACGCGCACACAACACATATATACACTCGACGCACACACACGCACCAACACCATTTACACACACAAATACATTCAACACAATCAAAACCCCCCTTTTTAATTTCTCTCATTTCTGATCAAAACTCACACAAAAACACACAAACACACACGCGCGATTCACACACACATAAAAATGACACACACAGCCACTGCAACACCACCCAACATCATCCTTTTTGATTTCCCCTCCATCTCCGACCAAAATAAACACCCTGCCACCACCGCCGTTGCCGCCACGGCCGGTGGCGGCCTCCACCAAAACCCCCAATTCGCCTGTGCGCAAACTCACCATGACCCCAATTTTGTTATACTCTAATTACTAACATAAGTTTGTTTATAAAATAAAAAGGGCCTAAATAAAAGCCCACTAAGAAATCCTTAATTCCTTTTTAATTTGTTGGGTTCAAAACATCATTCGTATATATGAATTCTAATAACACAAATCTTGCTATAATTTGAATTGAGACCAATTCTAATTACACCACAATATTCCCTGATTAGGAACATGATAAATTAAGGAAAATACTATCACTATTAATCACGGAGAAAGATTAAGGAAAGAAAATTTTACCTTGATTTTGTGATTTAAATCTTTTTGAATGATCTTTACTTTCCCTTCCTTTTTTCTTGATCCCTATGTTTCTTTCCCTTAGATTAATGTGCGTGAACTAGTGTGTGTAAAGATATGCTTAAGATGCTAATGAAATCCCCAATTCTAATTTCCACTTTTATGTTTTAATTAAAATTATCCTAAAATATCTAGGTCTAGAGAAATCCACTAACATATCACCTACTCTAGAATTGTCCTAATAAAAATCTATAGAAAATATCTTGCTACTAAAAAAAAATACCTATCCAATCTTCCAAGGAAGCTAAGCTAATTATTAAAATTTCTAAATAAATTTCAAAGTCATGTACGTAAATATTTTATTATTAAATATATAAAATTAATAAAAGAATATTAATAGCTAATATTCGGTTCAAAATAAAAGTAATAAAAATAATACTTTTGCCGAATTAATAAAATAACTATTCGACGCAATATAATAAACTAATTAATTTTTCTTTAATAAACAATAATAGAAAAATTAATTCTATTAATATTACAACTATCGTTAACTTACCAAATAATAAAATTTCGTGCATGCACTATGGGTCCTTAAATTAACGGAAGGAAATTTTAATATAGTACGCTCAAATTATAATATAACGATAATAAATTTTGACTGCGCAGAGAATCATATTTTCCTAATCGATACTATAAATTATATATCTTTGAAGCGATATTAAATCATAAAATAAATACGACAGTAGTACATACTTACAATGTAGTGGTTGTTACATTCTCCCCTTATAGGATTCCGTCCCCGGAATCACACTCGCTGCTAAACAAAAACAGGTACTTGCTTCGCATTTCAGTTTCTAATTACCAAGTTGCTTCTTCAAGTGCGTGATTTCACCAAATTACATTTACCAAAGGTATGCTCTTCTTTCTTAGTTCTTGAACTTTTTGATCCACAATTTCCACAGATTGCTCTTCATAAGTTAAATTAGGTCTCACTTCTATTATATATATATTTTTAAAAAAATATTTCAACCATTTTGATCTTTCCTCCTCTCAATTATAGTACTTTTTAATCCATTATATTCCCATAAGTATATTCTTAAGTTAAATTATACTATATCATCAACGGCTGACAGTCAATTATATATTTATCGTCAACTTAATAACCTTTAATACTAACATACGGTATATGCCATCAATATATTGGAGTGCTTGGGATAAAATGAACTATAGGAAACCAGTATTAACTGCTTTCTCCAAGGTCTCAAATGGTCCTGCATATATTGGACCTACTTTCCATTTCTTTCTAAGTACTATTAAACTGAACCAGAGTTATAGCTCCGATAACTGTTTACTTCAAAAATTATCCTCATTATCCTTTTTTTCGTATTTGCGTGCGTTCTTTTTCTAACTTGAGTTGACACTAGACCCCTTTTTAATAATCTCAATAGGTTGCTTTACTCCTTGTACCACATCGGTTCTAAGTAACTATCGCTTTCCTATTTCATCTCTAGTGCATTGAAGATCTTTAACCATACAACATTTTGTACAGGGCATTCTAATACTTGAATGACTTTTATTGTCACATGCAATCCTTTACAGTGACAAATAATCGTCTCAATTTCGTTTGAGATCTAATGTTTAAGCTCGTAACATCTCCTTTATAGTATAAATCGTTCTTCTACTTAACCAGCCAATTCACGATGATATGTGGTATTTATATTTAATCAAGTTCCAAAACATTCTTGTGAACTTGTTTAAATAAATAAATAAATAAATAAATAAAATTAAGTAAATTGAAGCATCTATGTCCAACACTATTGACCAGTACCCCATTTCCATCCATAACTTCTTTCAAATAAAAATTCACCAGTTCTCAATCGAATACTCCTAATTGTTTTAAAGAAAATACAATGCCTTGGTGAGTTTGTCCTTAATGCTTATATCTCATCATGATTTGCTTCAGTCCATGATAATCCATTTATAAAATCTATATTCATATGCTCTTATTTCCACTCAGAATCTTTACTGGTCGTAATAATCTCGTGTTACCTTTCATCCGCTGACGTGTTAAAAAATTTAGCTATCCAATTCATAATTTCTCTTAATATCCTAATACATGTTTACACTTTCAAATTGAATATCCCAAGTTGTGTGTTCCACTCAAAATTCTTCGTTTAATCTCGTAACATCTATCATCCAGATTCTATAAGCAATTCTTTTAGAGGACCTTTGGGAACGTGCATTTCATTTCAAATGATGGATTTCAAATGACAGGATTTGAGTTGTCATTTTAAATTCTCAAGTTTATACTAATATTTGAATGTCTTGGATTTCAAATGGAATCCAAATCCCAATTCCCAAATAGCTTATTTGATCAAATCCAGAATTTCAAATGAAATCCAGGTTCACTCAAGAACTCTTTTCACGTCACTTCGTCCTTCTTTCTTGCATTACTTTTTCTTCTTATTTCTCAAATTATTTAGGCTGCACAATCATTTACAATTCTTTCGCCATTTGTGTGAATTCGAATCTTGACTTCAGTTAATAACTTCATAATTCTCTAGTCAATTTGGTCGAAGAAACTAACATTTTAAACCTCTTCTTATGGTTCAAAGTATTGACAACTATATTCCTTCTTCATGAATAATAGTTACGGTGTAGTCGTAATTCTTGAAAATTTTAGACAACCATATAGCCTATTTTACTTCTTTATGTGATAATAAATCTTCAACTCAATTTTAGATTTCTTGTAAATCTTGACCTTCTCACCATACAGTCGATTTCTCTAAGTCAGAAATCCAAACTTTCTTGTAATCAACTCAACATCCTATATTGGATATCTGTTAGTTCCCTATAACGTAACAACTGAATTACAGAAGGGAGGTTGAATGGAATCCAGACAATTTTTCTGAAATAAAAAGATACTAACTAAAATGTTTAAATCAAAGAAGGTGAACTCAGATTTAAAAAAAATTCTGGTGGATTGAATCACCACCAGAGATGTATATTGATGAAGATCTCTGTGATACAGAATTGTACACAGCTGCTTACAAGTGCTTACAATATATTTCTCTTTCAACTCAGAAATCACACACAATCTACTTGCTACACTTGGTTTATATACTACCAAGATACATGTACAAAAGACAAATAAAAATATTCTAATTAACTAGGTCGAAGCACATGCTTCTTCATTTCTCTATCCAATGCAATCTGGAAAGAATACAGCATCTTTGAAA
>PHNY01194878.1:16739-31660 GCA_003724115.2 Anethum foeniculum | reverse complement strand
TCTTAATTTTATAGTTTCTATAATTTTGAAATAATATTTTGTTTTATACAATTTATATGTTCAATGTAATACATATTATTTGGTATTTAAATTTAAGTAAACAATGTTTGTTATTTTATATGAAATATAGTCAAAACTCAAAAAAGTATTGTGTTATCATATTTAATAATAAAATAATACATAATAATTTTTTAAAAATATATTATTATTATGCCGCCGCGAAGCGCGGCTTATTTTCTAGTATTAGTATAAAATATTTCATTTATCAATATTTAGTTTAGTTTAATAAACTAATTTTTTCCTTAAATCAATTTAGACAGGTTATCTATATTGAATTGTTAAAAAAGATCTGAAATAATAAATAAATATTATACATTTAAAGAAAAAAGTATTTAGCTTAATCTCATTGATTTAAAGAAAAAATATTTCATTATCTTTTCGGGTATTAAAAGTGGTAGCATCTAAATTTTCGACGGTACAATAATATACTTTTTTAAATGAATGAAACTCTGTCATTCTAGATTATGTTTTTGAATTTCGTCCATAAAAATTTTTCCTTTCAAAAAATGAATATTTAGCTTAATTTCATAGGAGAAATCAGAATTTAGAGAAAGCCGAGTTTGTAATGTTTAAAAATTATCAAACTTTTGAATAATTTTCGAAAAAAAAATCGGTGTTTACAATTAGATTTCTACTATCGAATTTTCTACCATGTGTCCATGGGCACACAATAAGTGCGAAAATTCATAATTTTAAGCCATTTTGATTGGTTCATTCTTTAGATAGTGGTGGACCTCCTTGCATTTACAAAAATTCCACCAATCAAATTGATCCAAATTCATAAGTTTCCGCGCTTACCATGTGCCTATGGACACATGGTAGAAAAACCGTTCTACTATATCTAACGACAACAAAATATTTAAGTAAGAGTTGTCATTAATTTTGTTTCATGTGTGCATGAAATTTTTATAGTTGCATCATTACTTCGTAACTTTCGAGATTTATTCAATACTTTGAGCGTTGAATGTTGATTGCTCCAGGCGCTCTTACGTTGCTAAGTTGACTTGTTCGCGTTTCATAATTCGTCTGCAAGAGTTTCGAAATTTTTAGGTAATTTACTTAGGTGATATCGTTTGATTCAATACGTATAAAATTATAATCAGAAATCGGGTTAACATGGGATGAGGTTGAAGTATCATTTCTGATATCACGTGTCTGGTTTACTGCTGGAATGAATATTTTGGAATTAAAATATTTTAGAGTTTTTAATATAAATTTTTTTAAAATTATTAATTTTAATATTATTTTAATATTTTAGTTTAATAATTTGTTTTTATATTAAACAATACATTTAATTGTTTAAATAGAAATAAAAATAGGATAAATAAATTTGATTCTCATACTCACTTCCCCATAATATGAAAAATTCATATTTTAGGGTCGGGTTTCAGAATATTTTTTTCTCAACTAAGCATCAGATATGGAGTTGAAATGACCTAATCTTTAATCATTCAACCAAAACTTACTTCGTAAAAGTTCTTATAGTAAAAATAATACTCCCTCTATTTGAAAATAATAGTCGCTTGACTTTTTTACACGTACTTTTAAGAGATTTGACTATATAGTAAAAAATATTTTTTCTAAATTTTTTTTTTTTTTGAATAAAAATAGTAAACTAAAACTTTTATTCACAAAAAAAAAATTTGAAAATAATAATATTTAGTCAAACCTCTTAAAAATACATGCAGAAAAGTCAATAGACTATTATTTCCAGACAGAGGAGTATTAAATTACTCAATTAATCAACCAAGTCAATCCAAAGTAACTCAAAAAACCGAGTCCAAAACACAAGAGTGTGGAAAACGAAGTGTACAAATGCGCGTGACACACATCATCTTTTACTAGCACTTGATTCTCCCCTCACCACTCCCTATAAAATATACCAAAGCCAAAGAATCATTTTTATTAAACTAAAGTTTAAGCCTAAGACTCCTTCAAAGCCAAGAAACTTAAGCTTCAAGAATATTTCAAACCACCATGAAGAAAAAAATCCACCCTTCTACACCACCACTTATCTCCGATCACTTATCGTTACTCCCCGCTACTATTCTTACGCTCACGGTTGCGCTTTCGCCCGAAGATCGACAAGTTTTAGCGTATTTAATCTCGTGTTCGGCCAACTCGAATAATTTAAGTCACAAGGCAAGAAATAAAACCAAAGTTTTTGATCATGCACCGGAGTTCGAGTGTAGCTGCTTTCGATGTTATATGAGCTATTGGGTACGTTGGAATAATTCTCCGAACCGCGAAATTATTCATGAGATTATTGATGCGTATGAAGATGGGCTTTCGAGAAAGAAAGGTGGTGGCAGTGGTGGTAGTGGTGGTAGTAGTAATGGTTTGAAGAACAAGAAAGGGAAGAGGAGGGGAAATTACAATTCTAGCCCTGGTGAGAGTGAGGAGAAGGGTGTTTTGAAGGAATCAAAGCAGGCAGAATTGACTTTTCAAGGTGATCAAGAAGTGGGGAATTTGGAGAAGGAATCATCCGTGAAGAAGATTGTAAGTTTTCTTGGGGGTAGGATTTGGGGTGTTTGGGGTATATGAAAATGAAATGAAATGGAACGGAACGAAACGTTCTTCTTTTTCTTTCAAAAAATAAGAAAATTGCTACTATATGATGTGCTTCTATATCTTTCTTTTAGAACATTGCTCATAGTAGAATTTGTTGTGGATTCAAACTTCTCATATGTTCTTCCTTACAAGTTGAATTATGGTTGTGTAAATATATTCTGCAACAATTCAGTTACGGATTATCGGTTACAGTAGTACAAATCATCGATCACGAATGTTGAAATCATTAAACTTAACAATACAGATAATCGATTCGTAATCTGTAAATTCTATGTAGTCTTGTCTCCGTGTGATATTTTGTGATATTTTTTTTTCCTTTTGCTAATTGATCACTCACGATCACGAATGTTGAAATCATTAAACTTAACAATACAAATAATCGATTCGTAATCTGTAAATTCTATGTAGTCTTGTCTCCGTGTGATATTTTGTGATATTTTTTTTTCTTTTGCTAATTGATCACTCACGCACACGCCAGGAGTCGAACTCTTGACCTCCCGGGAACAAGAGCTCAACCACTGCACCAACAAATGGGCTCTCCGTGTGATATTGGCATATATTGGTATACTTCTGTATCGCTGATGCATTTTAATGTATATGAGTTTACTGTGATTGTGTGTCCAGTAGTGTTTAGTGTTTACTACAAAATGCCAGTCTTTCATGGGCACTTAAGTCTTAATTGCAAAAATTAAGAATAAAATACTAATATAACCCGTATAACAAATTCTAAATGATCCCATATTCAACTTCAAGATGATAAAAACTTCTAGTGTTGTCAAATAATCCACTGTTTTTGAATATAGATTCCCGTCTACAGTAAACGTATGTTATTGCATATTATATCGCGATCTTTTACCGTATGATATGGTGTGTTAGGTCCTGAATTGTATATCTTAAAATATACGGCTAAATCATACTTATCCTTAAAATGGGGAAAAGGTCAAAGAAAACTGGTGTCAGAAGCAGGGAGTACTAATCAAGAACTGAATGGTCAAAATTTTAGCTGAATTTGAACCTTTTGGTTCAACAACTAAAGAATAAAACACGACAAAGAAGCTAGCTAGATTTTGTCATTGGACCCACTACCATTGACCAACCAACATTGACCATCTATCAGGATACATAATCCGCCATGTTGTTTACGTTGGTAATGGAGAGCTTGACACGCATTTTAAGGCTTTCTATAATTTTTTTTAAATTTTTTTTTCTTCTGTATAAAAATATAATATTTTAACTTTTATTCAGAAAAAGAAAATTTTAAAAATAAATTATGGAACTATCTTTTATAAGAGCCTTAAAATGCGTATCGAGCGCACGGTTATCAACGTAAAGAACCTGATGGGACAGAGATAGTACTAGTTTAGACTGGTTCGACTTTTACCATACCAGAAGAGTTGAACAGATTGAACTTCAGATAAGCACCGTTTGGAAACAGTTGTTACAACCAATGGCAAACTTACAGATACAGCACAAGTGTGTGGAAAACGTTAGAGCCAATAGCAAATCTACAGAATGAACAAAACACAGCTGTAGAACTATAATTATGGATGCTCGACAAGTTAGAAAATGTCGAGGAGATTGACATATATGGGAAGCTCCAGTACTAATCTAACGAATGATGCAGCTACGGTAGTTTGATGAATAGAGATATTTGTATATTATTTTAAAATCTATCGAGTAAATTATAAGTTACAGATACATGCTGTTAAGATCAAAATCATTTTATGCAAAGGTTCCGATTTCATTTTACTCTAATGTTGGTGTGGTTGAAAGTTTACAACTCATCTTTGGTCTCCTTGCTGTCTTCACCCATTAGTTCTTCAAGAGAAAACTCGTCTTCCTCGAGAATTTGTCCATCCTTTCCATCCCATGGATCAGTTTTTACAATTTCAGGTGTTGTCGCTAGAGCCAGATTACCCTTTCCTCCTAGGCCTGCTTCTCTGATAAAATCTCTGCAACCCAGATAAACAAAACATCTTTAAAATCCATTCAAGTCAACAATAAAATGAATTTAAATAAACAGGGAGTCGTGCTTACATTATCTGATCACGCTGAAAAGCACTACGTAGTGGTGCATAAGCTTTTTTCTTTAAATTCAGAGCCACCAAAGCTGGATATCCATAACCACCAACACCTACCTGCTTCTCAAGCTCTGGTTGCTTCCCAGCTGCTGCCCAGACATAGCTGCAGTCGATACAATACTTAATTATAATTAACCCAATCATTAGAGAACAAAATTGATCAATCAAACTCTCTCATGTCTATCAGTCACCAGAGGTTTATGGAGCTGGGACATGTTCTTTTTTTTTAAAAAAAAAAATCAATGAGCACCAGTCTGGCCCATTTTTCGAGGTAGAACTATAAACAAATCACAATATAAAAAGCATATTTTCTTAAGGCTCGTCAGTTACTTGAATACAAGTTCACGAAAATGCCCAGGGCCCATTTATTTAGCGAAATATGAATACAAGAATGATTTTTATCGAACTGAACTCACTTAAATGTCCATCCATGCACTCTAATAAACAAGCTTATTTAAAATACATTCCCAGCTTAGCTAATATAATACTTAAAAACACCAAGAATATATTTTATATTGAACCGAGCTCGAACATATTTTAAACGAGCCGGACTTGAACACTATTTCTCGAGCACAATTTTGAACTCTATAAATCCTTTTATGAGTCGAGCTCAAGATTAATTCTATTTGGGCTCTCACCTCAGCTCAATTACAGCAGTAGAATTAAGAGATTTAGATCAAAAGAGGAAAATATAACTCTACTTCCGGATAAAAAGTGTTCTTGCCTGTAAGGTTTTGTTTTGAATTTCTCAGCAACTGATAACAACAGCTCAAGGTATTTATTCCTTCCCTCGGCCTTGGAGTCCAATATGTCAGGGAGGAAGGAGACAAAACAAATGGCAGCCGAACCACACTTCTCTTCCATTATGTCCTACATGGAGTGATCAGAAAGAAATAGTGTAATACTTGGATAATTGGCACTTTAAGTACTTGATATATAAATATAGATATCAGTACTTATCAGTTGCAATGCATGGTTTTGGAAACGCTTACTTGGCTAGTTAATTCAGTCACTTGAGGAGGTTGCATATTTATTTCCAGCTGCTCAAGAGCAAATGACTCAATTGCAGAGGCAGACCTTGCTCCTTCATATATGGAGGGTCTTTCTTTGTCTGCACCAAATACCAAAATAGTGGGGAAACCTTCTACATTGAACCTGCTCATGAGAGACTGGTAAATCCAACTCATTAGAAGCATGTTGCATACAGTTAAAAATCAAACAGACCGTCTTATAATGCAAATTGGTGCTTCATAAAATTTTAGTTTTACCAAAAATATAGCAGAAAAAAATGTGATTCATAATTTGCAGACAACAGCAATTAGTAGCAGAAACCCAGAATAAAATTAATTACTACATGCTCCATATCAATAGAGCAAATAGCTGAGTAAGACAATAGAGAAAACTGGAACAACAAAGCAACATGGTAACCATCTAATACCTTATCAGCCTCACAATTAACATGGCCCAGCTTCACCTTGCCCTTTAAATTATTTGAAGCCTTCTTCCACTCTGGAGCAAGCTTCTTACAGTGTCCACACCTGGAAACGGAGAAATAAATAGCATCAATAGAGATTTTTTAAAAAAAATAAAATAATGCATCATAGTAATTGGTTGCATACTGACTACACAAGTACACAATTGGGGTGGATTTACGTTCAGTCATGCATGTTTGGATAACCAGAGATGAGACCGATTTTGAGAAAACAAGGACACTATTTTGTTTTGTTCAATTACATGACTGTGAAATCTGATTAGAGTTCAAGGAACAACTTGGCAATAATACAATGTTCTAAAATAGAAGATTTGTTTGGCCGAATAACTGGCCGGTTAAGAGGAATCGATACTAAAACACCTTGGTGTTATGTTAAGCAGGATAATAGTATCTTGAAGGAATGAGGATTATGAAGGAATGCAGAGGTCATTAAACAGACTTCAAAGCCAACAAATTTAAGTTAATAAAATACAAAAATAAACAAAATTTAACAAAACTTCTAAACAGTAAATGTTTTATGCAGTTCCGCGCCAATAATGTTATAGACTAGAAAATTGAAGACTTGTATTTTCCCCCAAGTAATGTGATACATTGTTGAGAATTGAGGAATTTCGAGTAACTTTAATATAATAAATGCAACACAATAGATAATTTCAATATAATTCCAATTCAGTTATTAGGTGCTAAAAGTCCTTCACTTCTTCATTTATAATGTTGCACTGCGGCACGGGATGACTCAGATCCATGGTTACAGAGCCCTGGCGGAGGCGAAGTCTCATCTTGTGAGAGTTTGGCCTAACTTTTCTATACAAGTTATCCCTTTAAATGTTAACGTTTGTGAATTTTAATAATATACTAGTCTCTGCCGCAGTCTAGGGAAATTGTCAAACAACATGAATCCATGTTACCTTTTCGGCTTCATTTTTCAGGTTCCTGTATTACCTGGTTTATATTTTTATTTATCCCACTTGGCTTAACTTCTGATTAATTATAACAAAGGTCTCGGACCCTTAAGCACTCCCTGAATACATATCAGTGCCATAGTACACATCTTTCTTACAGTTACAGAAAAGATTGCAAAAATTTCATGGTAGACCCAATAATAACATCAAAACAATCGTTACTTACCAAGGTGCAAAGAACTCCACAACCCAAAGCTCTTTACTTTTAAGCACCAATTCATCAAAATTGAGGGAATTTAATTCTACTGATGCACTAGGTGCTGATTTCTCACTTGATTTCCCACTTGATTTCCCTGTTTCTTTTCCGTCTAACCGCTCCTTCAAAAGTATCTTGACCTGTGTGTATAAACAGAACACATTAGCTTCCAACGTCAAACATTATATTAATTAGTCAAATTTCGTACAATGTACGGCAATATTAATTTCAGTTCCAGTAGAAATGTAACCAAGACTGTGAAAAAGATACAGGGATTCATCTTGTGAAAGATGAATATGAATGAGTACGAAAAATATTATTATGATGCATCAACCTCTTACTACAGCGTTAAAAATGCAGTTCTGAGATGTCAAAGTTACTTTAGCACATAAAGATCTCTGTTGAGAACTAAGAGTGAGTAAACTTATTATAAAAAAGAAAAACATCCCAAAGAGTAGCATAATTTCCAACAATTACGAAAAAAAAATATATTCAAAAAGGCAACTATCTTTACCCACTACAGAGTACAGACAATATCCTTCTACCATACATGTAAGATGTACACTACACTTTGCCTCCACATAATGGTCCAGATCTCATACTTGGACATAGGTATAGATTTTGGAAATATCATTTACAGTATAAAAAACTGCAGTTTGGATTATTGCCCGTATTGGGCTCGACAAAGTACAAAAATTACACTTCCAAGCGGACACTCCTTCCTAGTCCACTAGTCCATGTAGGTGGTATCTCACTTATGAACTTTATGCAACATAAGAAGGAAAGAAAAATCATATTTTACTCAGATCACAATTGACGACCTGTTTAGATGCAAAATTTGCAATTGCTTTAGCATCCCTAGCACCTTGGTAATCTACTGGAGGTTTTCCAGGTAGAAACACCTTAATTGTTGGAAATCCTTGGATACCGTACTCCTGAAGCAGATAAAGAGAGAAGATTAGATTAGCCAAGTAGTCTAGACTAACAAGAACGATACGAGCCGCTTATACAAGAAATAATAAACTGAAGCTTGTAAAATTGAAATAAATCAGGCAATGTGTTAAAGACATATAATCCAAATATGGCTACTCTTAACAGCTTGAGGGTTTGGAGACTTGCTTGATTAACAAACATGCCAATAAAAATATTATACATTATTAAAATTTTGTTTTTTTTCAGTCGATCTATGTCGGCTATTGTGTATATATTATGACTATACATGTTCTTTTGCAGTAGGAGAAAAATTTAAGGGAAAAAAAAAAATCATGAAACAAAGAAATTGACAGTTCTCGCTACAGCAAATGCCATGATATTGGTATAGCAGCCATGCTTATATTTCAATCCTACTTATTAAAAAGTTCTCAAATTTCCAATTATTAATCGGTTCCAGAGATAAAAAATTGGATTATGACCATAAAAGGTAACTTATCTAGATAATTTATTTACAAGAATATCCACCCAGCCATATCAAACCTGAGCAAGTGACTTGTGAGCATCAGCATCAAGAGCTGCAACAGTTGCAACACCTTTTAAAACGGTGGCAGCCTTTTCCCAAATGGGTGTCAAAGCTTTACAATGGCCACACCAAGGCGCAAAAAATTCTACCAGTACTACACCATTCGAATTTAGGACCTGCAACCATTTGCATAGAGAGAGAGAGATGTTATTAAAAAACATGTCGACTGAAAGAGAATTAACATTTCAACTGATATATATACATATATAATACATTATTCAGGAAAAAATTATCACAAATGATTAGGTGCTGTAATTAATTAATAAAATTAACTGAAAGAGAATTGAAAGAGAAATTGTGTGTCAAATTTGTAAGAGTTTCTCTTTTGAGATATTCATCGACTAAAAGGTTCCATATCTTTAGTATTGTAGCTAGTGCATACCCCTTCTTCCATGGTTCTAATAAGATTGCAGCTTAGCCTCAGTGGAAGTGGAGGAATGCGTGTGTAAAGTATTTAAAATTATTTAATTGACCTTAACCAAAAAAGTTCCTTATCTGTCAACCTAAATCTCATCCTATATAATTGACGCGTATGCTCCATTTGGTCGGAAGGAATGGAATGGAAGTTTATGAACAGAATAAAGGTGAAAGAGTAAAACTTTTTATAATACATTTTGTGAAGAAAACAAGTAGGAAGAAGGATGCACCATTCCTTTTCGAATTATCGGGAATCTAGGATACAGTCATAGACCTCTGATTTAAAAAGGCACATACAAAAGAGAATGCTTTGGTTTTTCAAAATAATATTAACAAATTAGTACACATCCATCTTGATTCCCAACTACATTCATTCTTCCGACAAAATACATAACGCTACTAACTTTTTTCATCACCTACGGATGTCTAACGACAAAATTCTAATACGATAAAAGCATATATCCTCGAGCACAACCAACATTCATGTTAAATATATGTACTTACACAACACACAAACACAAACAAACACTCATGATACACATGTGTGTGAACTGTTAAACAATAACATTACGTTCTAGACCAATGTAAAGTTCATAGTATCTCAATTACTAAACCTAACTTAACAATTCCTACTAAATTCCTACTTAACGATTGGATAGCCCAAGGGGTAATGGGCTTATCCTCTGTCGTCCCGGTCCTGGTTCGAGAATTTATTAGAACAGATACTATTTGTCAAAAAAAAACAATTCCTACTAAATTCAAAACACAAATAAATTAAAGACTTGATCAAATAATTACAATTCTGTCATTAAAATAAACATTAAAGGCTTGATCAAATAATTACAATTCTGCCATTAAAATCCGCTATATATTCATGTAACTCCCCTAAATACGTACTTAGCGGCATTTTTCTCTTTTATACATTAATTTATTTACGAGAAAAATCAGATCACAACATAATCAAAGCATCCACAAAACAGAACATCCATTAAAAAAACTAAACAAACACATACATAGACACACACATTGTGTAAGTATACATTTGTAATAATAGTACAAGTAGTTGTTACCTTAGACTTAAAATTGTTGGGAGTTAACTGAACAACAGGTGAGGATGATCCGTACAATGCATTGGAACTCGTGCTGTACAAAAATAATAATAATACTATGTTTAATAATAATGTAGATGTTGAAGATGTTTGCATTGTTTGTTTGTTGTCGGCGATTTAAGTCAGTGAGCTGAGGATGTTTTTTTTCCGACCGGGTGAAGAGGATTAAGTTAAGATTAACTGAAAAACCCCTAACGGTGGGTTTTTTTTACGGAATCGAGACACGTGTATTGGCCAATAGGAGTTTTACACGTATTTGGTCCCGCAAAATAATTAGGCTTTATTTTTTTTTTATTTTTTTTTTTGACTAATATGGCTTATAGTCTTACAAGTGAGTATCTGTTCAGAAATATTCTCGCGGTGGGTCAGAGTCGAACCCAGAATACCAGTAACCACTTGGGTTATCCAATCGTGCCCAGGCTTTGTCTTTTCTTGTTATAAAATTTGTATTTTGATTTATATTTGTGAAGAAAAATTAGCATAAAAAATGACTCTTTTGAAAAAAAAAGTAAAATACCAAAAATAGTACTTTTTTTAATTTTTTGAAAATTTACTATCTTTTAAAAGTATTTGCAAAAATATGGTATAACCAAAAGCAACTAGATATACAACTTTATTTACTTTTTTTGAAAAATAATCATTTTTTTTTGTTGCATCCGAATTTGGGGTTGCAAAATTGTATATTTGCAAAAAAATTTGAAAAATCATATTTTTGTAAATAAAAACTTTAAAAAACGTTGTTTTGCAAAAAAAAAATTAAAAATTCGTATTTTGAGAAAAGTCCAATTTTTTTTTGATTTTATTATATTCTTAAATATTTATAAAAAATAATTTTCAATTATATGCAACGTGCTTTTACATTCTGAGAATAGATTTAAATTATTTTTAGTTGCAGTGAGTTGCATGTGATGGCAAAATCGTGTTTTTGTCAAAAAAATTAAACTCAATCCTATATTATAATACCTGAATCTACTCTTCTTATAATCCCTTAAGTGATAAGTTGGGGAGAAAGGATAGAATAATGAACGAAGGAATTGTTAGAGTTTAAAATTTTTAGAAAATTAAAAAAATAGATGAAAAATGGACTACAAATTTGTCATCGTTGTGATTATCTGTATTCTATTGCCACACTTCTCGAAAGAAAATTTTCCAATTTATGTGGTAGACTTGTTTACAATAAAATCGAACTGTTGAACACTATAAGCAAAGGAAGAACAATAATTTGTACAATGAAAGAAAAATTAAGCGATGCATTGCAGTTTGTATCACTGATGAAGCCTAAAGAAAGCCATAAGAGGATCATACACAACTTGTTTAGCATTCACAGCCATGACATAATCTGCATGAGCATAATTGTCTTGGTACAGAAACACCATTTTATCTGCGTCGTGATCTTTAAGGTCGTCGTGCAACAGCTGCACATCGTTAACATCAGAAAGTGCATCAGCCCCTCCGTTGGCAAAGAAAAGAGGAAGGTCATTTGGAATGCTTGACATGTCGTAGGCTGGTGGAGTAGGCTGTCCGTAGTGTTGATTGTTGTCGTCAGCATTGCCATAATCGTACATGTGTATAGTTCCGTCTCTGATCACTGTATGTTAATCCTAGGATTAGAATTTGTCGGTAAATTATGAATGAGAAGGTTTTGTAATTGATGCAGTCACTTACTCTGAGCCACATGAACCATGTTCTTTGTCGATGTTGGTTGAGGCTCGTGTGTCAGGAAGAAATCGACTACAGAAGAATTCAGGCAGCAATTTTGACCTGTAGTCGTAGTACACGTTCAGCAATAGAAGTTAAAACAAAGAAGCCAAGAAGCTGATGAATAATGTGGTGAACAAATTGCAGAAACACATTACCTGTGAAAGATGTGAGCAAGTTTGTGCAGTCAACACCAGGTTTTGCACAGATATCCTTAAGAAGCTTAAGTACAGCATCCCTGGACAGTTATGCGAAAATTTGTCACATATCGATTTAGGGCTTGATGCACTTGTAGATACATCTTTCAAGAAAGCACAGTAAAAATTTTACAATCATTAAGATGAGAAAGTAAACAAAGGTGTAGGGCTCTTACCCCCTTGGATTAAATTCGTTAATGCCCAACCACTTCAAATCCTATAGAAATATCAACCGCGATTGATTATGACTTACTACACTTCATTGATTTGAAACTGATGTGCAAAGAAGAAGAGTTCATACCTCCGCAAGAAAGTCATCAGCAGCATTTGTTGCTAGTGGGGAGGTTACTTGACCAACATAAGCGATCGGGCTAAGGAGTGCAGCAGATTGAATCATGCTAACAAGCTGCCCTTTGGAGAATGCACTCAAGGCAGTTAATGTTCCCTGTGAAGAATCAAAAAGTTGCATAACTATTATAAATTGAGATGCAGCGTGAGAGGCAGAACCTAAAAAACACTGCATGAAATTACCAGTGAATGCCCAACGTAATGCAGTTTCTGTCCTGTTTGATCATTGACATACTGAAATGTAGCAGGAAGATCATAAGCTACCAACTCATCCCATGACCAATTCCAATAAGCCTGCAAACAGTAAACAAAAATATTAGCCGTTCAAAAACAATTCAAGCAGCAAATAACAAAACTATTTATGTGGTGGACTGCAGGAAGAAAGCTAACAGCGTCATTGGTACTGAGAGAAGTATGTCCCTGGCTATATTTAGTTCCACGGGTACTGGTAAGCCACACATCAAAACCATTATCAGCCAAGAGTAATGCCAACGACTGATCTGGTGGACTCAGCAACCATGTTATTGCATCCTGCCACAACATCCATTATATATTTTCTATCAAACAACATTCAGTTCATCATATCGAAAGGCATGGAAAAAACAGCCTTTCTTACCATCAGGAGCCCATGTTGCAGTAGGACTGGTGGCCTGCTTCCTGTACTTCCACCCGACCTTCCATTTGGAATATGCTGCATACTGAGGATATAACCATCTTGGGTGGTCACCTGAAATCCAAGTTTATTATAAAGATCAAAACGATCACAACTGCAATAAAACCTTGAATTTCGTAGAAGGCAATAAGTATTACTGTGTGTTCTTCGCAGACGTATCCTTGAGGATTAACCACGGACCTACAAACACCATCATCAGATGCTGCAGATGAACTTTTCTTGGCTTCGAACAGCTTTACTCTACTTCCAACAGCTGACCCGCATAAACAGAAGAGAACCAAAAGAATCTTAAAGACTAAAACACTGGCCATATTCAGTAATTTACTCCTGCTTCTTCAACACCCATCAACCTTGCACTCTTTATACTAATCACACACATAATACAAACAGAAAGAAGAATATGAACATAAGCTTCCTACGACGTAAAATGAATGCATATCTACGTGAAGGGACTTCAACGGATACTGCTAGTTAGTTTTAATCGATTCAACACTTCCACATTTTAAAAATGTAGATATATGACATAGTATTAATAATATCATTCCTATAATTATTCATAAACATGTTTTCCAGCCGCTAGCTCTCGTCTCCTTCGCAGAGTATTGAGGAAGACAAAGGTTCCATATTCCAGACGCATGCGGCGTATATATCTAAGATTTTCCTGTCAGCAGAAAATTTGTTTTGCCCTAACATCTGTCCAACAGCATCATGACAAAAAGGTTCTTTATGATGATCCTCAAATCCTGGATCTCAAACAGACCTTCAATTTGGCTGAACCAGAACAACCCCGGAAGGCCTTAACGTAGCTTTTTGGGTAATCAAATGCATGATAAAAAACAGAACGAGACACTACACGAGTCACAGAACAAGACAGGGCATGAATCAAGATATTAAAAACCATGCATATTACGGCAAGGATTTCTCTACATATGGATGTAGAGTGTATCTACATTACAAAATCTTGTATTAGTCCCTGGTGTATACCATTTTGATTAGAACGAAACCAGGATCTTAAACGACCTGAGCTACAAGTATGAAAAGTATACTTAGTTTTCCAAATTAATCGAAACTAAAAAAGATTGATTTTATTTTACGAGATGGTCGGGAC
This sequence comes from Anethum foeniculum, assembly GCA_003724115.2. Taxonomy (NCBI): domain Eukaryota; kingdom Viridiplantae; phylum Streptophyta; class Magnoliopsida; order Apiales; family Apiaceae; genus Anethum; species Anethum foeniculum. The sequence continues at coordinate 17,232 of PHNY01194878.1, read as the reverse complement.
TTCAGCCTACCCTGCTTTCCCCTAGTTCCTCTCCTCTTAATGTCAATGACATACAGTATCCCTTCCTTAATCCAAAGTTTGTTAATTTTCCTACTCTGATTGATAATAGAGAAAAAAGCTTAGCCTATTTAAAAGCAACCCCTCCATTTGTCATTTTCATTCATCAAATAGTCAAATTTATGCCATTTTTCACAACTAATGCTTCTTTCGTCGAAAAAATAATAATTTAAATATGGCGAATCATTCATTTCATTCATGCAAATTCAAAATAAATCTCAACCCCACAGATTTAGTGAAGAATGCTAATTTACATTACTCAACACACCAGAATTTAGCCAACAAGCAGTAGAATTTGAAACTCCACATCGGAACATTAAAGTTACAAGCAAGAAATACAAGTTTCATAAGATAACCAACATGGGTTCTCAAACAATTTCCCCGCCTGCATCTTATTTGGAGGAGGGGAAAAAGCTGATCATGGCCTCCGGCTGTA
>PHNY01194873.1:5948-23864 GCA_003724115.2 Anethum foeniculum | reverse complement strand
CATGTATTGATAATAATCGCCCCCCCCCCCCCCTCCTTGCCCTTATATACACAACAAACAGCTTGCGTCATAGCTCTCAATAGTAACTCTCCCGCACATGCACACATGATGTTTACATAAGAAGATAGTTTTTTAAATCAACCAGAAAATATGTAAACATGCCCTTGGCCCCTTACAATTTACATTATTTTTAACACTAGAGAATGTTAGAAGACTCAACAGCTTCAACAATTAAAATTAAAAAACACAGCAATAAATTAAGGATCAAAAGAAGAAAATATGTTTTATATGCTTTAACCTAACAATCAAAAATTAAAACCGCACATTAGAGTTCCAAGTATACAAGGAACAACCATATATTTGGAAAATTAAATAAAACCCTCTCTTAAAAAATAAATTACAAAACAAACAACGGAGACGTATATAGATAAATACAAAGATACACATTAAAACTATAAATCATGTAAGCCCTCAAAGGTAATAAATTGGTTGAACATATACACGTTTTGAAGTAATAAATTATTTGAACGTATGCACGTATGAAAGCCATCAAAAGTCATTAAAACAGCACCTAACCTAAATACTTCACCAAAAACATTTTTAAAAAATTGAAAATATTCCAAACCACATTGAAGAGGTAAAAAGAATAACAAAATTAAAATTTCATAAGAATAATAGAACAAATACCTCAAAATCAGTACAGATCTAAGCAAATAACGTGTAATAAACCTAAAAATCAACTAGATCTAACAATTTAAAACATACAATTGGTTAAAACTAACGTGATATAACCGAAACCAGTAAAAAAAGGTCAGAAATGCAATACCAGTGACACGCCTGAAAATCGTCTCCACGAGAATGCTATTTGAACAAAAACTACCTTCAACCGCACCACCGCTCTGTGTGTGTGTGTGTGTATCAAAAACTTTTGTGTTGCTGTGCGGAAATAAAAAGGCTCCACGGAGTGTAATTTATAAAGGAAGGTTTAGGTTCTATGGGAAATGACGTTTATGTCCCTGCTTGTACTTACCAACTAAGTTACTCCGGACTCGGGTATGGGCATCGGACACGGGTGCAGATCCAAGTGTCAGACTCTTAGTTTTAAAAAAATTAGGATTCATGGATATGGATCTGAAATTGGACACGTGCAGGGATTCGGCATATAACCTTCACATAAGTGAAATTAAACCTACTTCTTATACTTCACATTTCTAAATTATTGTCCTCTAACATATAAAGAAACATATACATAATGGTTTATGTTATATTTATAGCATAAATCATAAGGATAACATGAAAATAGTAATCTATTGACATTCCTATCCATAATTAAGTTTGTTGTGAGGCCTTGTAAATCATTTTGAACTAGATATCTTTAAGTCAAAGTGTCTGGTTTCCTTTATGAAGGATCCAACTCAGATCTCATACCCACACCCATGTTGTATCCGATCGATACGGGTATGAAGGCAAAACTGAAGAGTCCGGGTAACTAGCTTACCAATTACCATTGGTCCTTGTCATGTCCCTTTAATTTTCCGAACTAAGTTAACTAGGAAATGACATGACACTTTTTGTGGGACCACTGTTTGGTATGTGACGTGGAAATGCTTACATGGAAGTATCATAATCAATATATTGCATTCTATGCTGTTAGAGTATTCAAGTACTATATACGCTGAATATGAAGTGCTTGTTTAATAATATTAATTAATTATATTAATACTTAAAATGAAATAAGAATAAAAGTGGAGGAAAAAGGTAATAAATTAAGGGAGTGATGAAAGGTAACACTTTTCATTTATCTCTTGCTCAATAAGGACATGGTATAGCACTAGATTAGTTTCTTGTATGACAATCACATGGCTATGCTCGGAACTGATACTTTAGCTTATTGCTATATGACGTATTGTGCGGCTTACATAGATGGAATTCAGTTTCTGGTGTTGTGTAGCTGAAAAAGATGCTTAATTGTGTGCAACAACTCATATCATGGCTTTTCTCTAAAAAAATGATTCATCAAAGCTTATGATCAGCTAAAACATATTTTTCACTTTCCCTTCATACTAAACCATAAAGAATTACTCGGTCGCATGGTTCAGTATCATATATTATATGAAATGCCATACATATCTTAAATATGAAAATAGTTTTGTATGCAACAATAATCCACAGTGTGAAACCTCTCATGAGCTACTCAACAGTAAAAACACAAATCCGCAAACAATAGCAATCAAAACATCAGCAAAATTTTCACCACTGCATATTTTGTACCAATGTCTAATTAATCCCTAAAAATGTAGTATGGTAGCATACCTTCCCATGAATCCCCTCGATAACCTTAGATTCGTCCTCTGTTGTGTAACTCAGGAAAGTAAAGCCTCTTGGCCTATTTGTTATTTCGTCCATCACCAAATTTACTGCAAATATAAATAACTTATGTCAAGTGGACTCAATAGTGAAGCAACTTGGAATATGTCCAATCACAAAGATATTAATTGCGAATATTTCAATCCATGCCTTTTATAAGGTTTCAAAAAAAAATTGAACACATTTCACGAACCCTCTTGTGGAGTGCAAAATAAATTCATGTGAGACGAAAAACAAGGACATTTGTACATACTACACTTGAGTTATTATCATTATTCATTGCTTTAATTGTGGAAGCGCAAGAAAGAGTGTACCTATACACATTTGAAACAACGGGAAAAACATGAAATGTCAGGTGAATTCTGAATCGAGAAACAGAGGTCTATTTTGGTAGGGGCGAATAAAATATGATAAAATTGTATATAATTTTTGAGGAATTTATTTATAATTTTCATTTATTCCTCAATTCCATTTCATAAGAATCTAAAATAGAACCAAATCCTAACAATAAAGGAATAATTTCTTGTTTGTGCCTCCTATTCATATCTTTCACAATATTTATTGTAAAAATTTGGCTCACTATCAATTTTTTCCCGCTCTTTCAACATCTCCATCCGCGAAGTTTTTCATTCAATTCCCTCTCAGTTTTACTCCTTCCACTCATATAAAGCATCATACTTATCACCCAATCATGATCACAAAATCATACAACTCAATTCAATCGAATAAATATTCATTTCTACCTTCTACTCATATCTTTCACAAAATTTATTGTCTGAAACTTTGCACTCTTTTTTTTCCACCTGGACATTTTCTCACAATTATTCATTCAACAATTTATTCTTCTAAAAAAACTCACACATTACGGTTGTAATAATTTTTAAAACAAAAATAACAAGCCTCGCCATTCTAATTGAACCACTAAATGTGATTTAACTTCCTGATTGTCCACTTACATCAAAATAGCACACATAAACATATACATGAACCACTATTATACAAGCTCAAAAATAATTAAGTTCCACCATCCAATTAAGTCAAAAATATCACAAACACATACAAAGAGAGTAAGAGAAGGGAGAGAGAGAGAGAGAGAGAGAGCTACTAGTATTATAAGGTGAAGTTGAAGAATCCATAGACGCCAGAAAATTGAAAACCAAACAACAGCTTGCGTCAAAATTGATGAAGCAGCAGCTTAGCGGGCGTGTAGTGTTCATATCTTCCATTCTCCGCGATTTTGAAGTTGAAAGGCAGCGTGTACTCATAATCTTCTTTGTCCTTGCTCGGCGGTTACGACGGCGATAGTTCTGCACGTGACAAAGCCATATTTTCTGATTGAGTTTTGCTATGTAAGAGTAACGCCAATTCGGAAAAAAGTGCCAAACATATAATATTCTTTTCTAAATAAGCGATATAAATAATTTTTTGATCAAATACCCTTTCGTCCCCTCATTTATAGTACGTATTTAAAAAATAAATATTATATAAAAATAAAAATTAAAATTTTATAAACAAGTAAAAAGAATGTCAAGAATATCTAGACCTTTAGGCAACAAAGGTTTGAGGGATTGAACACTAGTTTACAAACTTAAACAGAAGCCGGGCTTCAAAATCTTACACCCCTCCTTCCATTTATCTTTGATCACAGGTTAGCTAATTTACGTATATGTATTTCTTTATTTTATACTTTGCGGAGTAAGTGTTTGTTAGAATGCCTAAATGAGCATCTTGTTCAGTGCTTGTTTATCTTTTCTTGTGTAATTGAAACATCAAAATGGGTTATTGAATCTTACTTTAGTTTTACGTGAAGCTATGACATTTTCTAGAAATACAATTTTCAGTGAGAGAGAGAGAGTGTGTGTGTGTGTGTGTGTGTTTGTGGAAGACACAATTTATAAAGACTACTAGAAAGTAGGAAGGTTTGATATAGTGTCTTTAGAAGGAGGGAGGGAGGGAAGGGGGGCGAGAGAGAGAGTGTTTGTGTGAGACACAATTTATATAGACTACTAGAAAGTGTGAAGGTTTGATATAAGTGTTGTTAAAATGTCAAGTGGATTGCAAGATAATCATGTATCTTATTGTAGGCAACGAAACGATGATCAAGGGTATATAATACTACATATACTAGTTGATATGTAGCGGCATCTGCATATGTATAGGTGCTTCATATTATGAACTTAAAATATTTGTTTGACACAGCACTGATCTTGTAAATGACCAGTTTCATGTCTAAAGTTGAAATAGAAAATATATGTATTTTTTTATGACTTTTTTACTTGATCTATATGCTAATTCACAGCTGCAATCAAAAGCTTATACTTTAAATGTCTTAATATTTACATTTTTCAATAAATGCCATTTGTTTTTCAACTAAGTCTATCATGCTTTGTTTCTTTGTTAATCTTTTTTTGGCAGCCAACACTTCCTAGTGACAAAATCTCTCTAAATGCAGCTTATTACAGATATCTCATAAAATTATACAAAAAGAAGAAGAAAAGAATGAGCTGTGAAAATACTCTTAGATGTGTCCACTGCGGGTTTCCACTAAAATCATTATATATTCAATATTCACCTGGGAATATTCGTCTGATGAAATGTGTAAGTTGCCATTGTTTTTGGCTCACCTTTCTAAAAGATGCCTCCATATCTGTCCTTATAAAGACCTTGAAATTACATTCGACAGGAAAAATGCAAAAAAGTTGCAGATGAGTACATTGAGTGCGAAAACATGGTAATGATGCATCATCATGGCTAATAATATATCTTACATTTGGATTGTAGTTTTGTTTTGGGGTTGGTAAATTTCATTTATTATATGTTGTTTCTGCAGATTCTCATAATTGATTTAATCTTGCATAAGGAAAAGGTCTATAGGCATTTGTTTTATAACATGTTTACTCGAGAAACACTGAACTTTGAGGTACAAAATATTTGCCTAGTTCATTCATATGAAATGCCTTTTGAAATGAACTCAGCTAATGAGCTCTCTTTTCTATATTTATTATGGTAACTTTTTACTTTGTTCAGACACTTGCTTCACTTGTATTTAGTTTACATTAAAGTTAATCAGCTATATAATGCATGTTTCATTCTTTACAGGTTTTGCTGTGGAAACTAGCTTTCAGCTTTCTTATTTTGGATACTTGTATCTTTTTTCCGGTTAATATATTGAAGCTCATTTATTATTTGGCACAAAAAAAAAAAAAAAAAAAAAGATGCAGTTCCTTTGGTTTCTTATGATTCTGTAAATTTTCAAATGACTTTGATGGTTAAAATATAGGAGGATTGGTAGAGTTGTTTAAACTTGTAAAAACACGCATGACATTGCATTGTCATGTAGGGAAGAAATACAATAGATTGATACTAAAATTGATTTTCACCTACCATCCTATTGAATTTATTTGATGCTATATTGTTGTTATTCAACATGTAGTCACCCGACACCCAAAGCTTCCTAATCTATTTCTGCATTTAGTGATATGTTATGCGAAAAGTGTAAAGCTATAAATTACAATTATGGTTGTGTTCATTTTTGTAACTAGTGCATTCTTAGTAATCTCTTATTCCCAGTATGAATTTTTGACATCAGTGATGTGGTATATGTTAAGCCTTAGCTGACTCAGACAAAATATTTGTACTTAGTAGAATTGAAGATGGCTTGAAATCATCCATGAGCTTTGCATCACTAATTTCGTGCTATGGGAAGGTTTAAACTTTCTTCCTTTATTCTTGTGTTAAAGGAAATTTTTCATAATTAAGCTGCAATATCCTTTGCTAAATGGGTTGCCATCTTTAATGTAGCTATTGATGGATGTCGGTTTCGGGAATCTGATGTTTCTTATGATGTTGTTTCTTGGGATAAGAGGTTTAACAAAGGCATCAGTTGGAAGTGCAAGGTACACATCTTGCCTTATCTTTGCATCCTCTAATAGTTATCTCAAGCTGACAATCGAAAAGTCAGTTTAAGTCCTTGATTTTGACTTTTATAACAAAGATTACTTGCAGATGATCATATCCGTTTTCTTCTTTATTTTTATATATACTTCTGTTCCGGATTTTTCACAATGCTAGTGCCTGTAATTCTAGCTATTTATTTTTAGCTCAGAGAATGTTATGAATAATTTACGTTGTACCTTTTTTTATGCAGTATATGTAAATGTCACACTTTACTTGAAAGTCTATAGTTGTGAGGGTCTTTGACTCCAGTGGTCATTGTAGTTGCATTTCCCATTGACCCATAAAAAATTTTTTAAGAAAAATTAGTAGCAGAAGTATGTTAATAATTCTCCGCAGACAACTTTGTGCGAGTTCTGACCTAACTTTGGCCACCTTGTTAACAACAGACAATTTTGTGTGAGTTCTGACCTAAGTTTAGCCACTTATAATCCGATCCAGTTGCAAAGTTATCATGGTTAGTTTGCTTCTATTCTGACATTAGTAATCGAAGTTAAATTAAACTGATTGATATGATTGTGACACCCTAACCCACACCCAAGCTAAATGCGGTTTATCATGTCAAAAACAATTTATTTTTTTCTGAAACTATAAATCACTATATTACCCAAGTACACAATTAAAATACAATCTGCTTATACTTAATCTTGTCAAAACTTACAAAATATTATAGACTGCCAAGAGGTGATCTTCTACTACAGAATAGATTACATCCAGAGTTTATAAACTATTACCAGCCACTCAAAAGGGGAATGTACATGTCTAAAGTTTCTAGTGTTTCACATTATAAGACTGGTACCACCACATCTATCCAAACTCGAGGATTGATAAACTCTCGATCACCTGAAATGAAGTTTTAGAAAATCTGTCAACCACAGTATAATGTGGTTCAGCAATGTCATTAAATAAGACAAAACAAAACATTAATTGCACATGAAAATATGAAATGCCACAAATGCAATTTACTTAATTTGTCTACACACAAAATTGTTGTTCCTTATCAGGCCAATATATACTCTTCAGTCTCTACCTCATAACCTCAAATATGTCATGCTGCAGTACATGACCAGACAACGCACTCTATCCAGAATAATTAAACTCCTGACATCCGGAGAAGGCATACCAAAGATGTCATATCAGGACCTGACGGAGCCTGCAAGCTCAATTGATATTAACCATCTTTGGCCAGGCCCAAACCACAATCCATCATGTATTAGGTCACAATTCAAATATTCCAACAAGAATTGATTTACATTACCTGGTATTTCAAATGCGTAAACCTGTTTCATTTCCTTTTCAATAGAGGACCATATTATAACAAGATCCACAACAACTATATATTCTCGGGTAGATATAGAAAATTAAACTAAGTTGACAACTAGAGTTCCATGCTAATAAGAAGAAAAGATTTTTCTTCCAAAATATATGTTTTAACATAGTAAAATATATGAACTTTGTACAAACATTAATTAAGATCAAATAAGAATACTCGCAGTTTCATGGACATATGCAACTTATACTTTGATTAAGTGACTCTTGCCACACCTGGTGAATCACCTAGTATTGTATTTAGTAACTACTTATTTCTCATTATTCACACACAAAAGAAGAGAGAAGAACAAAATTGGTAATGATTACAAATAGATAAAGTGCTTTGTTTAAAAGTAATTTCAAAGTTCCTTTTTAGCTCTTTTATATGTATAATCCTAAGCGCTTAACTATAGGTAATATGTACTCTAAAAGCATAACTTTGTTCTATAATATCTCAAAATCACATGTTAAAGTCAAGGAAAACAATTGCTATGGTGATTAGTATGTTAACTAATTATTTTCCACGGCATTTGTGTCCTTAGCATTATCCAATCCTTTTTATTTACCTTAGTTTTGCAGGCCTCATATGACTAGCAAATACTAGCCTAGTAGAATGATGAATTTATCTTATCAAGGTTCAATTTTGTTATAATTGGAATATTAAACGTATGATCAACCAAGCTTGACCATCTGGTATAGTCACAAAGATGATAATATAAGGCATATGATACTTGAATCACAAAACCCCATATTTGAAAGGATGAACCAAAGATATTTGTACCTATTTCCATCTATATAATATGTACACTAAACCCTCTCAAGTCAATTGTAAGAAAAATTAAAGAATTGTAAATCTCTTGATGATTAAACTTGGACCAAATTTCATAAAATTCTACTCAACTACCCTAAAGTCAAAGAGCCCCATCTACTAATACAAATTGGAGACTAATCAAGTAAAAATTTTCGACAAAATATAGTTGCCTCCTTGAAAGAAGCTGTTTGAATCAAAGCTCTGTATATCTTCTTGGCCTATGATTGAACTCTTGGCTTACGATTTGACTCGGTAGAGAGTAATAATGAATTGTAGTTGGTGATGCACACATTCACATACTAATCCTCATCCTAATTACAAGTCATTTAGGACCTATCTCCCTGCAAGACATGTGTACTCAATTTTTTTCCTGTTCATATCATTCTAGAATTAAAGATAATAGGAAGCATTACACTTAAACATATAAATGTAGGCATTCTTCTTAATAAGTTAACTAATGTATTATCTAAATAATAATCAAGCAAAACTAAAAATGAGGAAGTAAAATTTAAATAATATGAGAACAAATTTTACAATGAAATAAACACTAACAAATGGTCTATATTCAATAATACAGTAATAACAATAGTAATAAATTAATTGCTATTATTGTAGACAAGAAAACTACTAGTGCTCATGGACAAAATACGTCTACGCCCATGATTAATATTATACAAGTATATATAAAATTGGGGCATCACATGATTAACTGGTATTACATAATTAACCGAGTGCAGAGAGAACTTTAAATTAATCCAGCAGGCTGTTAAATAAAAAAACGTATATACTCATTTTTTGTTGATCCATATTTCTATTCTGCAGCTTCAAAAATGCCGTGCTTGCAATCCTAGTTTCCAGTTACTTCAAGATCTTTCTCATCGGCACAATGGTATAATGTTGTAGTCCAAATCTACAGCACAAAACTGTGGCGTCTTCCTTGCTCATTCATAATCAAATTAACTTTTAGGAGCTAATTAGCTCATAATCTCTGACTTTTTATGTTAAATTCTGTAGATATGGGAATTTCCTTCTTCCGTGCTTTATATCAATGACATAGTTGTACTGTCGTCAAATACTGTGGCTTTGAAAGGTAAGACAGGGTACACAATCTATAATAAACCTGAATAGTGTGCCCAAAGTTTTACCGACTTGATTACTAAATTATATTCCATTATCTGTTGTTTGAGTATTGTTAACATGTCTCGTGATTACAATTACAAGTCGGATGGAGGTCAAAATCTGTATGTTTATCTGTCACCTTCATGAATAGTTATTTAACGTGCATATATGTATACATGGGAGGAGGTGGTTTGCGGGTGTGTTTTTGCCGGTTCATCAGCCACCCCAAACTCCGAACTTATGCAAAATTAGTACTAAAATATTTATATATATGCATATATTTTTATATTTTGCAATTTAATAGTAAAATTTTGATCCGTTAAAACTTCACACTGTCAAATTATAAATATGTGTAAAATTAAGTTATATTAATAGACTTTTATAGTTTATAATTTTTGTTAGTATCAAATTATGTGTGAAATTCATTATGCATTTAAAGTGTAACTTGTTAAATTTTTACTCCCTCGGAGATCAAATCCTAGCTCCGTCCCTGATTTAGATAATATAATACGAAAAGATGTTACTCTAATGTTTATATCATCTAGCTTTCTAGAATCTTTTATATATATCTTATTCCTGATTAATTCTGTCTCCCTCTCTTTAAACTATGTTTTTTGTTGGACGCTCCAAGCCTTGTCATTTTGTTAAATATAATAGAACATGATGTAAAAATCAGGAGAGTTTAATTTCTTCTTTTAGTTAAAATATTCTAGATGCCATTTCTTTTGCACTTTTGGTATCAAATTACATGAAGAATCTTATTGATGCAATTTATTACTATTGCACTTCAGAAATAGTAAGCAGGTTAATGATTGTTTGATTTCCTATGAACCAGTGATCACAGAGTCCTCTATGCCCAAGTGCTTGGCAGTCTGCTTAAGTGCATATGCAGTAAAGTTCTTGGTGATGGAGATGTTGAATGGTGGCTTATTAATTTTTGGCGGCATTGACTGGGCTTGAGAGAAGTTTGTACTTGTACAATTATGTTAAATTAATTATTGTTACTGGTAAATTATAATATTGATCAAAATTGATCAAATACTCTCATTGGAATTTAACCAAGAAGATTGTTTTCATTAAAGCAGATCTATGCTTATTATAGTATTTTTACATTTGACCCAGTATGCAATATTATCTCGTTACTAAATTACTTGTATCTATGCTTATTAATCTTATTTGTGTGACTTGTTTTATTTGGTAGAATTTATATAAAAATTGGAGATGTTCATGAGAATAGCTTTTTCATTTTTCTCAGAATGAAAGTAAGGTAAAATAGAATTTATATAAAGTACTCTTTAGAACACTCTTATAAATAAGATAGAACCGGTTGCCCTTCGGTAGTTATATATACTTACCACACTTGCCACTCGTTTACAGTAAAGTGTACATGTTTCTTTTTTTACATATAAGTGATTATTGTTTTATTTTAAACGGTGAAAGTTATTATTTTCCGGTTAAAGTGAATCTATGTCTAGCCGCTATATCCAAGGGGAGTACTGTTTAACATAAAATTACAGTCACCCCAAACTCCAAAGGAAGTGTAACTACTTTTCCAGTATAGCCACTAATATAGTAATATGCATGTTTGTTCGGGTAGGTATAAAATATTTGATGATTGCATTCTCGAAAATGTGAATAACTGCCAGATGTAGTATCTGTTTCTAGGCTCCCTTGCATTTCTTTCATTCGTGGTACATTCAAATTATTGCAATAGTGGTACATCAGCCAAGAGGCCCAGACCATCCGGGATTCCGGGGCAACTTTTATTTATTTTTTTTAATTTTTTCCGTCAGTCCTATTTTCCCTTGCTTCCTGCCTTAGCCGAACATTGGATAAGTTTCTGTCGTAAACCAGCCCAGAGGTTCCATGTTCAAGGGTAGGGCCGAACAAAACCGAACCGAAACCGAAAATCTAAATTAAACCGGTCAATTTCAGTTCGGTTTGGTTTGTATTTTTTTTTTTAGAATTTCGGTTAATTCGGTTTTCTGGTTTGAACCGAAATAACCTAATTAGATTTACATATACTTTAATTATATATATAATATTTATAATAATTATACATACACCCAGATTATCTTCTCATTTATTATGATTTGATGATCGAGTAGTGACAGAAGCCCTCATAGCTACGATGACGCTTGCTGCTATGAATCATGATAATGCATTGCTCACATAATCGTGTGCTTTTTTAACACTCATTTTCTTACTCGTTTCATTAGAAAAATTGCTGAACAAATGGTCACCGTAAAGAACATGTTGGTATTATACTAATCCTGCGGGAGCAGAATAGAATAACAATAAGAATGTGCAGCAAAGCTAGTATTATGATGATTTTCTTTTTATTTGTAAGTTGTAAATGTAAAAAACAGATTTTCTTTTTACTATTTCGGTTTTTAGAAACCGAACCGAATAAACCGAAATAATTTGGTTCGGTTTTTGGTTTGGTTTATATACTAAATTGGTTTGGTTCGGTTTCCGAAAAAATGATCATTTCGGTTTTCGGTTAATTCGGTTCAGTTCGGTTTTTAACCAAACCGACCGAATACTCAACCCTATTCAAGGGGCCACACAAAATTCAATATTTCAATTTCTTATGTAATTTTTTTTTAATTCACAAGTGTGTTTACAATATTTTGAGATTGTAATTCTTTTGCAATAAAAAAGTTATAAAAGTATGGTCTTGAGCACGCTTCCCGAATAGCCCAAATTGCATAAGTTTACTCATTAGTCATTTTCATGGATTTTTAAAGCATTGTTTCTGAAAAAAAAATCGTATTTTTTGTTGAACATAGTAGTATTTGTACATTACTTTTAGGGGGAAAATTGAACCAAAATAATTGAAGTATATAAATAGGGTTTTTAACACCGCAGAAATGGTTCATCAATAATGTATAATAATTTGTAAATTTAGGTGCCTTGTTTGTGAATGAATAATAAATAAAAAAATGAAAATATCATAGTTATTTTTTGGGTAATCGCAAGTATGTTAATTAAATATGGATTAAATATATGATTTGAAGTAGGAAAAAAGCGCACCGTTATTTTATGATTGTATAATGAAAGTTTAAAAATGATGAATGTTTTAATATATAAAAATGGTATAGGAATACGTATATCTACTACCTCAAGCAGTTGATTTACCCGATTTCGGATATTAGTAAGTTTTATGCAAATTGTAGATGAAAGCTTTACGATTAACGGAGCAAATTATGCATTAGCTTGCAACCACACTACAATTGGAATGAAAAGTACAGAGAAACATAAAATGAAACAACGAGTAAAACAACGAGCAATGAAAAGTGCATGGAAGCTATAACCCCGAAGATGAAATTATGCAAACTGATTACAAACTATAACCTTGGGTCCGTCCCACTGCCGTAGGGGGCTCTTCAGCACACACGTTTGCTAGCTCTAGATGGGAGCAGAGTACTAATGCCCATGCGGGTGTTGGATTTACTTGGGGGCATAGTTCAGAGCGATGCTGATGTTGGAGGATCTACTTGGGGGCAGAGTTCTCAGGGTCATGGATACGTTCCATCTCCTTGGGGCCAGAGCTCTTAGGGTCACGGAGCCGCTGCCGGTAGATCTACTTGGTGGCAGTTTTCTTAGGGCCATAGAGCATGAGGATCTACACCTTTTTCCTGGAGCGGGGCATGTGGTTCAGGCTCTTCTTTCCATACCCCGACAGGGAGTTTTGACCTATTGGTCTCGCGTGACACCTTTGAGAGTGCATACCACTCCCAACATGGACAATAGGACGAGGACGATGATCAGGGTGATGATGGAGGTCATATACAGGGTTCCACCAACATACAGGAGCAGGATGACGAGGAGGAGGATGACGAGGAGGAGGATCAGGGTGAGGAGGAGGCACCTCCCGTGCAGCTTAGGCACAACCACGTAAAGCGGTGAAAGGTAAGGGCAGGCTATGCCACACTAGTGGGAGGTTTTGTGGATGCTGGGTTCTACTACATCAAGATCCACTACATCCAGTTTAGACATGTTGGAGTTGCTTGTTTCACTTTATGTGTTTTATTAAGTATGACTAATGCTTGTTGATTGTAGAAACTTTCAGAAGTCTTTAGGTATGACTTTTAATTATTCGTCTTTAATGTTTGAACACTAAATGCTTCTCCATTCGTATTTATATGTTAAAGACTGTTATAAAAACTACTATGTTGGTTACATTATTCATCTAAAGGTAGTGTACAAATACTACTATGTTGAACAAAAAAATTTAAAAAATCTTTCAAATTTACTTATTCGACAAGCCTTTTTGAACTGCTCAAAACCTCCATTTTATTATTTTAATGCATTTAAAAAAATACAATCTCACAGTACTTTATGCAAACTTGTGAATAAAAAAATAAATTATATAAAAAATAAAAATTTTCAATTTTCGGTGGAGTCGTGAGCATGGTAGCTTGAACATGGTTTATGTGTAAAAGAGGTTCAGAAGCCTTTTTGGACTGCTCAAAACCTCCCTTTCATTTTTTTTATACCAAAAGAAAATTACAATCTCACATTATTTTATGCACACTTGTGAATAAAAAAAATTAGATAAAAATTAAAATTTCTCAATTTTCGGTAGCGCTGTGAACATGGATCATGTAAACTTATGCAATTTCACCTATTCAGTAAGCGTTTTTGGAGTGCTCAAAACCATACTTTTATAAATTTTTTATTGTAAAAAAAATTATAATCTCAAAGTATTGTAAGCACACTTGTGAATTAGAAAAAAAATTACATAAAAAATAAATATTGAATTTTAAAAAGCCCCTTGAACATAGAACCTTATAGCTATTTAATGAGACAAAACATCCATTTTCAATACTTCGGCTAAGGCAACAAAGAAAATGGGACCAGCGAACAAAAATTAAAGAAAATAAAAATTGCCCCAGAGCCACGGATGGTTTGGGCCTCTGGTGCAGAATGCCACTTGAACTAGGCATCTATACTATTTTTGAAACAATTTGAATGTTTGTACCACAAATGAAAATTTTTGTATAACTGTACCCAAAATGTAAGGGAGACTCTGTTTCTAGTTTCAACGTAGAGTCAAAATTATTTTGATGCGACATAGTAGCTCAGTAAAATAAGAGTGGGGGAGGCTCTTTTATTGAATGGTCAAACAGCTCCCTCAGTTTTAAATATTTGTTCATTTTATTTAAAAAATATTTCAAACTGTTTGTTTAACTTTTTAATTAAATACGAACACTAATTACCATCGATCTATTTCGCATATTATCAATTTTATTTTTAAAATTAACTATATTTTATTATATTTATTTAATGCAATTAATATTAACATAAATACAGTATTTTTGTCAACACTTACTTCTCTTAATATGCATAATTTTTTGAAAGTGAATATATATTTTGAAACGTAGCAAGTAATTAGTTTTTAATTTAAAAAAAATCATTATTCATTTATAGTTTTTTCACTTTACGCAGATATTGTACAGTTCTGTAGGTACTGTTTTTAGGACCCCATAGCAAACTTTTGCAGATGGTATGCGTTACTAGACTGGGTATATTATGTTTTTTAAATACGATAAATTGATTTTAAATTATTTTATTTTAAATAAACAATAAAAACAGATAATAACAATTTAGGTGTACATACAGCAATTTTACGAATAGAACATTTATTGAACTAGTGCCCATCTAGTAAATTAGGGCAACCAGTTGTTTATGTACCTTTATTTTTCCCAAAAAAAAAAAAAACGAAAATTGCAAATGCTCCTTTGGGTTCTTTTACTTTACTAACTTATTACCCGTACAATGCATGAATTATAGATTCTCTTTATTTGTGTTTTTTTATAATTACAATAATATAATTTAGAATTCAAATTCGAATCATGTGAAAATCAATAGTTAGCTGAGAACATAATATTAAATTATAAATCAACACATGATTAAAAATTTATTTTCGCCTTTATTAAAGTTTCATACATTAAACGTACTTTTTTACGAAATTAGTCTCAAAATTCTCTCACATAAAGTATTTGTTAATATATTTGAAACTAATAGATAAAATATTAATCCTAAAAAGTTTTAGAGAATTAACCCTAAAAAGTTCCTGCAATGATAACAACCAATTAGATCGATAACAGTAACGACGGAGTTAGCAGTCGTAATTGGGCCACACTTACCGCTTGGGTCAATCGGTAACATGGTCGTAACTCTTGACTAAATGAGCCACATATTCCTTATCCTACTAAGAAACACCGACCACAGGACGGTTGGTAATTTGGTCAGAATTACTGCCTGTGCAAATACCTAACAGTAGAGACCACATTAAACACTAACCGAAATACAATCGATTTATTTTGCAACTGACCGCGTTACTCGGTCGTTAATTTAGTCAAAATTCTCTTGACTCTGTTGACGTGCCATGACATGTGTCCGTGGGTTTCACATCTCGTGACAGAGGCACGTCACCTCGTGGCCCCGCCCACGTCATGTGAGTCCCGCACACGTGTCATGTATATATGTCGTCAAATTTTCGTAAGTCAAGATCAATTGCGATTAGGAAAAATAAATAACGACCGGGTTAAATACGATCGACCTATATCGGTCGGAAAGTTTTAAGAACGACTAATTCTTTGATTATTACAACCGTTTTGACGGTCGAAAAATGCACTGTTTTATGTATTGACTTCTAATGAAATTTTAATTAGATGCATTCTTTATATAATTAAACCCTCCATTTTATAAATTAGGATACATCCTTTATTAAAAATCTGAATTCCTAATCTTAATAAATAAGGATTCATTTTCAACTTACAATATGTTAAAAGATAATACTTAGAATCCTTATTTTTTTATAAATTAGAATAAATTTTCTGCTTATAGTATGTTAAAAGATAAGTTGAACCCTCTCCTTTATAAATTAGAATTTTAATTTTTAATTATATCTTATCAAATTAAAAAAAAAGATTTTGATTTTATTTTCTAAAAAATAGAATCTAATTTCTTATCCAAATTTAAAAAGGTTTTGATTTTGTTTACCGTTCTGTTTTCCTCTATATATACAAGGAGATATTGATAAGATATAACAATAGTAATTAACCCGTTGCAACTTTTTTCACAAAACCTAGGTTTGCAAAACCAGAGAGAGAGCGAGAGAGCCCCGAGAGATAGAGAGAGATGTCGGCGACTCTACTAGAGGCGACTCGCGCGTATCACGAGGAAGTCGAACGCCTCGAACGAACAATTGTCAGAGATCTCCAAAACGATCCTACTTCTAACAGAGACCGTCTCCACCAGAGCCACCGCATTCGCAGTATGATTGATCAAATCTCCGACACTGCTTACAAGCTTATTGAGATTTACGAAGATAATGATAGTGCGAGAAAAGACGAGATTGCGGCTCTCGAAGACGAGTTTGAGGCTCGCGGAGGCGTGTTTGACGATCGATTGAAAGAGATTCAGGAGTATCATAGGCGTCATCCTTCTGCTCGTGTTGTTGATGCGACTGATGAGTATGAGCAAATGCTGAATGAGGAACCTCACATTGAGTTTAGCGGAGAGGAAGGTTCTGGTCGATACCTTGATCTGCACGAAATTTACAATGATTATATCAATTCTAAATTTGGAGAGCCAGTTGAGTACTCAGCTTACCTTGAAGTGTTTCCACAAGCGCAGAAGATACCTCGCAAATTGAAGCTTACAAGGCAATACAAGGAGTATCTGAGCAAACTACTGGAGTATCTCATAAGTTTCTTTCAACGGACAGAACCCTTGCAAGACCTCGAAAGAATTTTCTCAAAGGTGAAAACTGAGTTGGATGAGCAATGTGCTAGCGGTGTGGTGCATGAGAATGGACATGATCCTGCTAAACACACTGCCATTGATCTTGATTACTACAGCACAGTTGAAGAGCTCATTGAGGTGGGACCTGAGCGGTTAAAGGAGGCTTTGGCAGCACTAGGACTAAAGACCGGTGGTACTATTCGTCAGCGTGCAGAGAGGCTTTTCCTTACCAAGAACACACCTCTGGAAAATTTGGATAAAAAGCATTTTGTGAAAGGTTCACGAGGATCAGAACAAGATGGAGTTGCCTCCACTCCACAACAAACCAATGACTGGAAGGAGATTGCCTTGATGGAAGCTAAAATGGGAAAGCTATGTGATCTGTTACATGAGACAATAGTACGTACAAAAGAAAATGTTGAGAAGAAGCAGGCTCTGACATACGAGGAGATGGAAGTAGAAAGAGAAGAGGATGAGGTACAAGCCGACACTGAAAGTGATGACGACGAGCAGAAAATCTATAATCCTTTAAAGTTGCCAATGGGTTGGGATGGGAAGCCTATACCTTACTGGTTGTATAAGCTTCATGGTCTTGG